>RCUC01168897.1:0-37358 GCA_003697995.1 Taxidea taxus jeffersonii
TGATGAGCCAATGATCCAAGGGTGATTTGTTCCTTGGAATGTCCGAGATGGAACAGACCACCTGTGGGTCAGGCAAGCTGAGACACTGCTTCCCCGTTATACTTGGAAATGACAACACTAGCTTCCAAAAGTCTTTGAAGTCCATATGACTTCATCTAAAGTCCTATGGCACAACCTCTTTTACTACAGGGGAAAATGTCAAAGGTTCTCTCTCTCCCCCTCTCTCTCTCCTATCAATCTCAATAAGGGCTTTAGAGATTGACTAAATTCCAAGTGTTTGCTGATACCACATGCTGTTTGTCAGGTATCATGGGGAGGATGTGATCCCTATTCGGCCAAGTGAAGGGGTGGGGACCTGACAAGGAGGTGTTAACGAGGAGACACATCGTGGGGAGTGAAGAGGGCCAGGGGAAGGGAGATGTTCATCTGCTAGAGCTGGACCTTCAGGCATGGATAAGGGTAGGATTTCGATAGGCCAGGATGGAGCAGGGGAATCAAAGGCAGAATACGGACATGGAGAACAGTGCAGATAGAGCAAAAGGCAAGAAAGTAAAGGGCATGATGATCAACAGCACATTGGAGATTGATGGGAGGGAAGAGCAGATTTATAATTTGGGAAAAATCATGAGAGGCCTTGAGTGCCACCCTAGGCAGTCTGCATTTTCTTGTGGGCAACTCATAATCAAAATTATTACCAAAATTTTCTCCCAGCATATGGTAACCACAGCTGACTTTCACAATTATGAGAAGGGAAGCATCCTAAAACTCCTTAGGTGCCTTGTGGGGGATGAGGGCAGGAGCAGGGTAGCCACTGCCCACTGGGTGACTTTCCCATTGGTGGGAAAAACTCAGATGGGGTGTTGGCCTTGACAGGAAGGGGGTTGGCCAGATAGAGCCTCTGTCCTAAGAAGTCAATCAAGGCAGGGAGGAGTAGGCAGATATAACCAGTCCAGGGAGGTTAAATCCCAAGTGGAGGGGCAAGGTAAGAGAACCCAAGAACCCAAATTGATTGATAGGGAGACCAAGGGGTAGGGCCCAGCCCCAAAGCTTAGGGGATGAGAGATCCATTTGGCTAGGGGTCTTCTAAAGACTTTATGCCATCCATCAGAGAGATAATTATCTTTAAGGGGGCAGAATGAGCCAGAAGCACACATGAAAATGGATAAGGACTTTTTAATCATCCAATACTAGATACAGCAAACTCATCCATTCAACAAATATGTATTGAGCATCTACTATGTGCCAGGCCCTTTTCTGTATGCTAAAGATTGCACACAGGTAGGATACTGACACATCTGAAAGAGTGAGTCGATTTGCAGTATGGGGTAAGACATCGTGGTCTGTGGGCTTGGTAGGCCCAAAACCTGTACCTTTGGAATTCATTTTCTACCATATGTATGAAATATAATTAATTCTCTGATAGAGACTTTCCAACATTTTATAATTAATACACCAAAACCTCAGGGTCCAGGGCCCATGGAGACAGGGATGTTAGGAGAGGGGCAGCAAAGCTGGAGCAAAGGGTAAGAGCAAAGGGCCTTGCCCCAGGCTGCACTGCCTTGGTTCATGACCATGACTGCTAGCCTGTCCGGGCCCCCATGTGCTCCTCTGTAAAATGAGGAGTTTACACTGAACCACTTCCAAAGCCCAGTTCTCAGATCTAGTATCCCAGGGAGGGCCAGGGCAGAGCTAAACTGGGCTCAGGCTCAGCACATGAGAGCTCTGGTCAGCCTGAAAGCAGGAGCCAGGACAGCCCCTGGGAATGGCCTGGGATACTGCAGGAGTACCTTCAGCCATCGCTGGGGTTGACATGCAAGGGTTGACATGACATTGACATGATCAAGTTAGTGGGCTCTCCAGTCTCTACACAAAATGGGGGTGTGTTTCTCCTTAGCACCGGGATACCAATATGCAGAGGCAAGGCCGGTCCAAGCCGGCCACGGGGGGCAGGAACTACCTGATGAACTTGTGATGTCAGGGTGGGATACTGAGGTGTCCCCCCAGAGCCAGGAGAGGAGCTATAATTCATAAGTAGGGAAGACTGTTCCCCCTCTTCCAGGAAGGCCACTTGGGATCCCAGCCAGACTTCTGGCTCCAGCTGAAATACCAGTTTCATGACAGAGAACAGAATCAAAACTCTGTGGCCAAGTAACCGAAAGTGTCTTCAAGAGAGAAGGAACGGGTTTGGATAAAGAAAGACATATGCATGTGATTTCAGCACTCTCTACTACGCCCCCCATTTCACCCCTCATTTAGCCAAACCTCCGAGCCAGCCTTCCTGCCTCAGATAGCATCGTTGCTCCAAGCTACAAATACCATCCGGACTCTTCTGTATTAGGCAATTTCTCAAACCCCAGCCCCCACCGTTGTACAAAAAACCACATTCTCTACCACAAGTGTTTTGAATGTCCTTGGTTCCTGCCCAGTCACCGGACACGTTTCTGTATTTATCCTCCTCTTCCAGGTGGCTCTCGTGTGCCAAGCTGCCAATTAAGGACTACTACCTGCATTGGGCTTTTTTACCTCCCTCCCTTCCTCAGTTCCTCCAACAGCTTCCTTATAGGGTCAGGTTGAAGGTGCCAGGCCAAGGTGTCCAAAACTGAAAGAGTGGCGCCAAGTCACCCGATGACTCATCTGATGGTGACTCTTCCACTGTAAGGTCAACTTAATGGGCTCCAAGAGTCCTCAGCCAAAGGGCCTCTGCCCGCACAGCTGGCACTGGGGAAATGGAACTCACAGTCTTGATCTCACCTGAGGACTACTGCCCAAAGGGCTTCCCATAGTCTCTGAACTGTGAATGGATAAACAAGGGTTTTTCTGAAGATGGATGAAAGAATAAAGAAGATTTTCATAGGATTCAATGGACCTCTTATTTCCTGGATTTCATTCAAACCTAAAATTTAGAAGTGAATTCAAATTTGAGTCTAACATGATCTCACTTCCCATGACAGATCAGAGGACATAAAATATTCAACTGGGCCACTGCTGGCAAATCTAGAAAGTAGAAGGGGCTGGGTTGCTGCTCCCGGTCACCTGTCATCCCCTGTTTCTGGGGGCACCCTCCACTCTGGTACACGGCCTAAGCAAACGCCACTGGTCGCAGCTCAGCCATCCTGTGTCCAGGGGAGATCAAGCGTATTTCAAGATGGCTATGAGCTAGAGACACTGGAATTGAAACTGGGGTTGTTAGAGACCTGATACTCTACATAAACCAAGAAGTGGACCTCAAATACAATTTGGGGCCGCTGAGGAGACCTTTCAGGAAGGGGACTTATGCAACCACCCCCAGGTTTGATTCTCCTGTGATGAAATTCTAATTTGCACATCTGTTCCCCTACTTAAGTCCCTGCACTGGGATGTAGCATTGTTCTCTCCATGGGCATGTTAACCTAATAGAGAAAGTGCCATCTGTATTCCAATACTCGTGAGCAAAAGTCTCTGAAACCTACAACTTTCTATGGTGGATCAGACACACAGAGGAGAATGGAACCAGTTTCAGAAGGTTTCTGCAGCAAGGTGAAGGAAATGTGTAGAGAGGCTTGGGAACAGCTTGCCAAACTGCCTGCAGCCTGTGATGATTTTATCATATTTAATTTACCAACCTGGAAATGGGTTTATAACGGAAATTCTTCATGTTGGCCTCTCAGCACGCACCCAGAGCAGCTGGCATGCACCTCATTGCCCCTCTGGAGGGCGCTTGCTTATGTCCAAATTCTGGCCTTTGAAAAACACTGTATGAGAGGGACGAAGACCAACTCGGCCTCTTCTGCCTGGAGTACTCAAAGAATGAATTAACTTTCCCCAGCCAAGCCAGTAGTCCTGATCCTGAGCCAGAAAGCAATGGCCGTTAGAAGTTAGAAAGCAAGCAAAAAGGAAAGCAACAGTGCTCCCGTTATAATATTAAGCCATAATCACCTTTTCCTACAATCATCGTCCTGTTTTCCCAGAAGGGGCACTGGTTAACTGCCAATCTGGGGCAGAGGTGCAGCCCAGCGCTTCCTGTGGGTCTGGAAGTCTGGAAGGCAGGGAGCTCAGGCGGGCTGTGGCACGTCCCCTGACCCAGGAGCAGCCTGGGAGCGCCACCATGCTGAGGGCAGGGGCTCAGAGGCTGAGGCTCCTGGATGAAGGATGATGTTGATTTCCTTTCTTTGGGGCCAGGACCAGAGTGAGGCAGGAGAGGTGTGTAGGGAATACGATTAAAGGAGGTTTTCACTCTCAGGGTCACCTAAATGGCTCTTTCTTCCCAGTCCAGCCCTGCTCAGGTCCCCTAGCGCTGGTGTGTGTGTGTGTGTGTGTGTGTGTGTGTGTGTGAATGTGCACTGTAGTCAGTGGTTCTCAAACACGGTCTCCAGAACAGTACCAGCAGCCACACCTAGGGACTGGTTTGAAATGCACATTCCCAGGTCCCATCCCAGACCCACTGAATGTGACACTCGGGAGGCAAGGCCCAACAACCTGTGTCTTTAACTCACATACCAGGTAACTCCCAAGTGGCTCAAGTCTGCCAAGCACAGGGCTAGAGAATAATGCTCTCCAAAGCCCGCCCCATGGCCCGTGGGGGATGGTCTCTCAAAATGCTTCACCCACAGCAGGAGCAGGGAAAGAGGGGGGGGGTGGAAAGATGATAGGGACCTTCCTAAGGCCATAGGCAGGGTAGGGATCCATCAGATAATAAATCAGGAACCGCTTTTCCCCCAGCTATCCCCAAGAAAACTGTCGTAGTAAAGACCTGGCGACCGTTGGCAATAAAGGCTGCTACTGAGCTCGTCCCTGCCCGTGGCTTCCCCTTAGCCAGGCAGCCCCGAGCCAGGGGCTGAGTGACACTGTGTATCAGGGGCCAGACATTCAAACATTCTGAGACTGTGATGCCCTCCTTTGTAAATGGGGCTACCGTCACCCACGTGTGAAGGGCCGAGAAGCTAGTGCACACACAGCCCAACAGAAGTGTGGGGCAGAGCAGACTGTGGTGAGAGGTCCTCCACGATGAGCAGGGGTTCTGGGCTCCGCTCTCCTCCAGGGAGCCCGCTGGGATGCCTAGGGGACTGAGGACAACTCAGAGGGGAAGGAGGTTAGCCAAGCTCCTTTATGCTACAGCGTTTTTAAAAGGCTATTCCCCAGCCCAAGCGGCCTGGGGCACCAAGCTTCTAAAAACACAGTGAGGGAAAGGAAAGAAAGGGCTCCCTGGGCCTGCTGTTGGGCGCTGAGAACTGCTTGTTTTTTTAACCATATAATGAAGGGTAAGAAGAAACATCTAAAGACCTACATTTAAACTGTCACCAGAACCCAAACAGTATGTAGTGGTGAGACAATGACCAACACCCGCCAGCCCAGTGACCTCAGGGGCACAGTCATGGACTTGGTTTCCTCTTTTGCCAAGTGCTGGATGACAGATACACCCGCAGCAAGAGGATGGGGTCACACGACAGCACACTTAGTTAGGCGCGACACAAACACGAGGGCTTAGCACTCAGGTCGTTCGCGGAATTGGGAACCCCTTCTGCAGTGTGGGGTGAAAACTAGCCCCCATCGGACTTGCCCAGCTCCTGAAGATTCTACGGAGTAAGAAGAGGGGCTGTTGACGGGCGGAGGGCACGCAGCTGGTGGGTGACAATCACTAGCAGCGTCCCCTTTCTCCCTTACTTTAGGAAGTGCTGGGGGGGGGGTGGGGCGGGAGGGGAAGGCCGACATTCTCAGAGCTTCCCCGCCCCCGCCCCTCAGGTCAGGTAAACAAAGGACGCCCCAGCCCCCCCTGCCCTCCCCGGCCATGTGTGCAGCGCAGTTGAGGGTTGGAAGGAGGATCCATGACTCACACTTTTCCTCCGGAGGGGATTTAACTCCAAGATAACATTGCCCTTGAGAAAAGGCCAACCAGCAAGGAGGAAAGTTCACCTCCGGGCCCCTGTGCCCGGGAGCCCCCTTACCTTCCTCGTTTAAAATCCAGGGCAGGAACGCGTACACCGAGTCAAAGCCACAGGTGTTTTCTTCAAAGGCGCAGGACCCGGCGGGCAGGTCCAGAGCACCAGCAAGCTGCAGGGCTGCGGGCGCAAGACGAATTTCAATTCGGGACAGGGCTGGGAGCGTCTGCACCAATTCGGGGCGCCGGGGGCGGGGGAGAGGGCAGGGGGGCCCTAGGTTAAAGTGAGAGGCATGCACCTGGGAATCGCTAGAAAGGGAGGCATTACCCCCTTTCCCTCCCTGGCGCTTCCAATGCACAGCCCCCATTGCCACCCCAGGCTCGGGAAGGGGGTTCGGCTATCGAAAAGGATCCATCGAAAAGGACCCGGAGGCGCCCTCGGATGGCGCCACCCAGGACAGCGAGCCCGGGCACTGGGGCTGTGGGAGCGGGTCACGAGGGCGCCCCCCGGGGGTCCCCCTGGGTCCTTGCACTTACCTTGCATTGCCAAGAGGACGGCCCTTAGCAGCATGGTCGCGCTTCGGGAAAGAAGGACGACCCGAAAGGGGTGCAAGCTGCCAGCCCGTTGGGACCCGCGGCTCCGGTGAACCGGAGCGGGGGCGCCGGGGACCCGGGGAGGGAGAAGTCGAGAGGCTGAGCGTGCACTTGGAGCTGCCCAACTTTGCGGAGCAGCTCGGGAAGCTGCGCGGAAAGCTGGTGGTGCTTGACGGCAGCGCGGGCTGCGGGTCAGATAGCGTCCGGAGTGAAGCCCGCTCGGCGCACAGCTGGTCCCGGGCGAGGATGGGGCTGGGCGGGAAGGAGACAATTGCACACTTTTTGAAAAACCAGCAAGGACTGGCCGGGAGAGGAGAGGTCGGGATGCAGCGCCTCGACTCAGGGTTTTAAAGCTTGGGACCAGACCCCTTGCAGACACTTGGAGGGGGCAGGCCTTTGAGCAGCCCCTCCGATGGGCCGGGACTGGAGGCGCCCTGCCCCGCCCATCGGCGGTGGGAACCAGCTTATTTCTGGGGACAGCTTCCCCGCATCTGGCACACCAGTACTGAAGGGCTGGCCCTAATTTTAACTTCTCCCCAGAATGGAAAAGGGTGGAATTCTCCTAGGAAAACCTAGAAGAGAACTTGGAAACTGGTGACATAAGCTTTGTATCTCAGAAGTCGCGCGTTCATGGCCCAGTAATGCTAAGCCTGGAGTACCCCCCACCCTTTTTTTAGCAGTGGAATGTCTGGCATGCCTGGTGCTCAGCATTCCCTCTGTCCAGTAAAATGGGGGCATTCCTCCTCTCCAAAGAGCCATGATAAATTAGTACTTTTCTAAATTGGCATGGGGGGGGGGGTGTGTGTGTGGTGATGTCAGGTAGGAGGTTACCGTGAGTGCTTTGAGCATTAAGTGGGTCTTTAAAAATATTCTCTGACAAGAAAGGACGTGGTGGTGAATTTTTTTTTTCCTTAATGGTCTTTACAATTTTGTGCAGGGATTTTTTTTCCTAGGGCAGTGGTTCTCAAACTTGAGGGTGCTTCAGAACCCCCTGGAGGGTCCCACCATCAGAGTTTCTGATCTGGTAGAAGTGAGTTGGGTCCCAGAGATTCTGCACATTCTTGTCAGGTTTCCAGATGCTGATGCTACCAGTCTGGGACCACGCTTTGAGGAGACCTGGCCTAACGAACTCCTCTTCAACCATCAAAGCTCTGTTCACATGCGTTCACTTGGTTTCCAGCCTCTCCTGGCTTTCCTCTGGCTTCATTGGCAGCTCCTTCTCCATACCCTGTGCTGTTTCTTTTTGTCTGTCTGCCCCCTGAAACGCTGGAGTGCCTTCAAGCTCTACCCTTTTAGCTCTTCCCTCCTAGGTAATTTCATCCAGCTTCATAGTTTGTAACACATAGTTTGTAACTATATAGCCTGATAACTCCCAAATTAATCTTTCTAGCCCAGACTGCTTACGGACTCCAAACTCTTCTCCCTCATGGCCACCCCAACATTTGCATTTGGATGTTTAATAGCTACCTCACACTTCACAGGTCCCGACATGAACACTTCCGAGTCTTCCCTGAGCCTGCCTCCTCTTGTGTTTTTATCTCAGTAAAAAGGAAGCTTTCTCCCCCACTTGCTCAGGACAAAACCTTCAAGTTGTTCTCGACTCTTTTCTTTCTCTCAAGACATTATAAAACTCTGTCCATTTCGGATTCCAGACACAGCAGACGCTGAGCACGCTTCTTGCCCATGGTGACCGCCCTCATCTAAATGGCCATCGTTAGCTGGGGAGGCTGCAGGAGCCTCCTAAGGGCAGTGCCCCTGACTCTCCTGCCTTGTCCACCTGGGCTCCATTCCTAACACAGCCATCAGGGGCATCCTTTTAAGACAGAAATCGGCCATGGGGCATGTCATTCCTTGGCTCCCGACTTGCAACAGCTTCCCAAATCAGCAAATCAAAACCCAATCTTCATGGGCATGAGGGTGGCTCAGTTGGTTAAGCATCTGATTCTTGATTTTGGCTCGAGTCATGATCTCAAGGTTGTGAGATGGAGCCCTACGTTGGACCCCATGCTCAGCATGGAGTCTGCTTAAGGTTTTCTTTCCCCTCCAACCCTGCCTCCTGGTTGCATGTGCGCTCGTGCGCTCTCTCTCTCTCTCTCTCAAACAAATCGGTCTTCACAAAGACCTACTAGGTCCTACGAGACCTGCCCCACCCCCTCATCTCTCTGATCTCATCTGTCCTGCTTACACCCTCAGCCACATTGACCTCTTGGCTAGTCTGCAGACACAAGGTACCTATCCTCCCAGAATTTGCACTGGCTGTTCCTTCAGCTTGAAATGCTCTTCCCTGGAGATCCACATGACTCACATCCATACCGCCTTCAGATCTTTATTCCCTGGTTACCTTCAGTATAGAAATTCAATAGGCTTCTCTCTAATAAGAAAAATGCCCCAGGATCCTTTGTGAAATAAGTTTGGGTAAATACTCATGAGTTTTCTGAAAGCAATGACTCAAAGGACCTAAAATTTGTTTAGGGTGTGTATGTTGATATACTTTGCCTCAGGTGGTAGCTCATAACGAATAATATTTATTGTGCTATTATAAATATTTTATATAGAAAATCTTATTTAACTTTCATATGGGCTCTATGAGGTCAGTATCATTATTGCTCCCCTTTAACAGACGGGGAGACTGAGGTGCAGAGTTCAGTGATAACAAGAGGCAGAGAGAAGACTTAAACCCACATCTGCTTTATTCCAAAAACCTAGTCTCTCAGCTGGTAAAGTAACCTGATTCCTCTGTCTTATATTCTTTTTCGATTCCTTGCTCATAGATGATGTTAAATATCTAATGATTTCATCAAATCACTTAATTAAAAATTCAAAGACAGATAGGAAGCCACCTGAAACCTCAAAACACTAGTTTCAACCAAGCAAGCTTCTAGCAACTATAAAACCAGTGCTCCTTTTTCCAGGTACCTGCAGAAGATTTCAGTGTTTTAGGATCGCCTTAGATGCATTTGCATGTCCCAAGTCTTAGGAAAATGAAAAACTTCAAAGCCATAAAGAGATCTTCAAAAAATTTTAAGTATGAATTAAGACCTCAAGGCAATATCACCTATTGCCACCTCTGGGAATGTGCATCCTTACACATAAACACAAAGTTAGTTGGAATAAAATGTTGATTTCACACATAACTGCACGATCTGAAGAACAGATGATCTTTTGACAGTGGTGAGGCTGGGGTTGCTGAGAAGCAGACTCTGGTTTGGAGGTTAGGGTGCAGGCTGCTTACTAAGGGGTACCCTGGGGCTCCACATGTGTGGAAGGGAGGAGGAGGAGGCAGGACTGGGCTGAGAGAGAAGTGACATTGCAATGCAGGCCCCATAAATCCTCTCCTGACCCCATAGGCTACACTAGAGTTAAAATGACCCACACAGTTTATCTCATCTTAGGCTGATATGGCCAGGTTCTTCGAATTGCTCCTTCTGTCACACAGGGATGTGGTCCACACAAGGACAGGTGATCCCCAGCAAGGTGGCTCTCTACACTGAGACTGACCCAAAGAGGATGATGGCTGAAGGCTGTCTGAAGACAACAATCCCACCACCTGAGATGACAAGTCCTTCCTTGAAGGAGGATCTGGACAGCACACCAGTGTCCACCACAGACATTCTGCAGAGAACAGAAAGAGCACTGCACATGGAGAGAGCCAAGGAGGGAACCCAGAATATCTAGAAATTGTGTGCATCAACCCACTTCCTCCAGGCACTAATCATGGAGCCCTGTGACCTCAACCCCTGGGAAAGCAACATCAGGCCTCCAGGGGGGGAGCTACCTGGGACTCTCTCCCCCCGAGATTTAGCTCAATCAAGTGATTAAATAATACAAATCACTCAAGAAACATCAGGTATTACAGCAGGTTGGATGGTAGCAAACCCCTCCCAAAAGGTATGCTGTGAATGTGACCTTTTTTAGAAAAGATGCCATGCAGATGTAGTTAAATTAGGGATCTTGAGGAAAGATCATCCTGGATTATGAAAATGGGCCCCAAATCAAGGGCAAGTGCCTTTTGAAGAGACAGAAGAGCAGTAACAGACACAAGTCAGGGTGGAGGCAGAGACAGGATTGGGGGAGCCCCATGCAGAGGAGTGCCTGGAGCCGCAGGAAGCCGGAAGAGGCTCAGAGCAGGTCCTGTCCCAGAGCCCCAGGGGAGTGTGGCCTGCAGACTCCTTGACTTCAGACTTGTGGCCTCCAGAGCTGTGGGGGAGAACTCTGTTGTTCTAAGTCCCCAGATTTGTCCTGGCGGCAGGAGGACACGAACACGGAAAGTGGTAAGTGTCGGGCCATCACGTGCCTGGCACTTTCCATGCGTCTCTCATTCAATCTTGCCACATTTTAGTGAGATGGACGCTTGCATCTCCATCTTACAGACGATGGGGAAACAGGCCCAGAGGGGTCCAGTAACTTGTTCTGGGTCAAGTGTCCGGCTGCACCACCCCTAAACCTTCCTCTTTACAAAGGCCTGTCTCTCCTGACAAGGTCTGCTGAAGCCAGGCCGCCACATGCAGGGAAACGGGCCTGCTGTCTCCAGGGCAGCTGCAGGCACGGAGCTCTCTCCCAGGGCCCAGCCTGTCCCTGTGCTCTGGGCTGCTTCGTCCCCTACTCCCCTCAGGGGCCCTCAACCAGGGATCCTGCTTTTTCACTGTGTCACTCTTGGGCTGGAGATCTAGCTCCATCTTGCTTCCAGTTTTCTGGGCACAACAGAGGAAGGTGAAACACGGGGGACCCTTGTAGGAGCCCGCCTCACCCTCTGTCCTGTCACCCACCGAGGCATCAGAGGGAACAGGCTCATCCGCGGGAGGAAAGCAAGCAAGCTGGTGCCTCTGATGGGCCCCCTGCGCGCATAGCATCCCTGCTGTGGGCCCAACTCAGGAGGCTCTTCTCACACACCTTCCCTTCTGTTTGCCCCTCTCCCTTCTTGTGCTTCTTACCTAGTGCCATGTCGAGTCACTTCAGCAAACACTTCCTGAGCACCTACTATGTGCCAGGCACAGTGCTCAGGGCTGGAGACTCAGGGGTGAACAGGACACATTCTCTGCCTCACGGACAGGAGACTGACCCATGGAAAGGCCACTGCAATAAAATATGCTGGTGAGGAAGAGCGAGGACCGCAAACAAAATCTCCACCAGCCAGGGAAGTAGCATAAATGAACAGAGCTGGTAGCAGGGAGACTTAGGGAGGGATGGTGGAGTGAGTGGGCCCAACTGCAGGGCCTCATTGGCACTGGCCGGAGGCCATGCCGCTGTGGGGGACAGGAGTCCAGCCCTGCCTCTTTTGTCCAATTTTTTGAAAGAAACCCAACGTCCAGTTACAGATTCAAAAGCTCCTGATTTTCAAATACTGGCAAGGAATTACAACAGAATATATTTTAATTCCCATTGGGGTAGAGTAAAACTTGGTGGGAGGCTGATTTCAATTCTTGAACTGCCACTTACAGCACCAAGAAAGAGCCATGGAGACAGAGAATGGGATGCCTGGCGGCCAGACCAGTCGCATTCTAGAGAAGAGAAATCAGAGGCAGAGAAAACTGACTTTTAAACAAGGTCACGTGTCTCTAAGCAGTGGGGACAAGACGGGAAGTCATAAGCTCGCTTCCTCATTGGCCAGGATTTGGGTACACAGAAAGGACTGTCTATACTCTAAGTCCTGTACAAATGTAAGGCTGTTCGTAATATCCTTATAGTAATTATACTTTGGTTTCTTTCTATTACATACTATGTTTTAAAATAACACATGTAACAATATGTAACATACACACATATATATATAGATAGATAGATTGATCTTTTTTTTCTTTCTTGCTTCCTAGGTCCCCTCTGATCTATGCCAAGACATTGTCTCTGCCCTGGAGTTCTGTCTGTCTCTGCCTCTCTCCATCTTTCTTTTTTTTTTTTTTTTTCTCTGTGTCTGTTTGTCTTTCTCTGGGTCTCTGTGATGCACTCTGGGGCTCCTCTCTGCCTCTCACTCAGCATTTTCTCTGTCTTGCTTTCATGTTCTCTCTCTCTCTCTCCACACAGACCCCAGCATGCCCTGACCCATTGCATGCTATCAGGTTGAAAATGAGCTGGTAAAACAATTCCAGACCCTGTGGGTTGTCCTGCCAGTGACCTTCATTGCATTCCTGCAGGAGGTGTCTGGGGGCTCTGCCCCAAGGCTGGCTGGCAGTGTCCCTTGGTTTCTGACCAGCACCAGCTGCCTCTTACCCCTTGGGGACAGTCACGTGTCTGCTGCAGGTCTGACTCATCCACCGTGAGGGACAGAGGCCCGAGGTTAACCCGTTCTCAACAAAAGAATCTCCTGCTAATACAAAATATATGCCCCACTCTTCAAACCTCCACACTCAGATACCCTGAAGTGGGAAAGCAGATATTTCCTTTGCAGTGGGCACTTAAAAGGGAACAGATACTTAAACAGGTAACTTTCTATCATTAATCTTTGTTTCATCAGTTTACTCTGAACACTAGCTTGGAGTCAGACATCTTTCACTATGGTTTGATGGCAATCTTTTCAAATTTTTTTTAGGTCAAAATTCATGGGGCTGAGTCATCACCGTGAAAAAACTGCCACCTTTTACTTAGTGTTTATGATGTGTCAGGTGGTTTCACGGTCAATTTATGGGGGAAGAAACGAGGCCTAAAGAGTTTAAGTGCCTTGCCCAAAGGTGTGGGGCCAGACTGTGAACCTGGCTCCAGCTACCGCCAAAGCCATCCTGACCTGTCTACACTTCCAGTGCAGGGAAGGTCTGGGCAAACACTGTGCAATGTCCTTCTCAGACCTCACACCTCCTTCCTCTGCCCCCAGGCTAGGCCAAGGCCAGCAAAGTGAGTTCCTCTCTGTCCCCGTGAAGCATCTCTATCCAGAAGTTCTGCAGAAAAAGCCCTCTGTGATCAGAGTTGAGCCTACCTTTCCATCCCAAATCCATTACACCCTAGCCACCCACTCCCGCACACAGCAATGTGCTGGTCCCTAACTGTGCCCCTGGGCCACTCGTCCTATGGTCTCACCTGCTCTTTTCTCTGTTCAGCATCAGAATGCCTTCCTCCCCTTCTCCCATCAGCAAGCTCCTTGTAATGGGTGGAATTCTGTCCCCCCAACCCCGAACGCCATATATTGAAGTCTTATCCCTGAATACCCTAGAATGTGACTTTATTTGAAAATAGGGTCATTACAATTACAGTTAGTTAAGATGAGGTCACTGGAGAAGAGTGAGCCCTAGCGCAGTACGACCAGTGTCCTTATAAAAAGGTGATATTTAGACATAAATACACACAAGGAGAGCACCCTTGAAGATGAAGGCAGAGGTCCTGGGGATGGTTCTGGAAGATCAGAAGCTGCTTCTCCCTCACAGGTCTCAGAGGACACCCCCCCCCACCCCACTGACATGTTTTGATTTCTGGCCTCTAGCACTGAAATTTCTGTTGTTAACGTTACCCAGCACGTTGTACTTTGTATGTAGGCCTAGGAAACTCATGTACTCTGTTTTGTGCGGGTCTCCTCTAGGATAGTAATGCTACCAACTAGAAATGCCCAAAGGCACTCACCTTGGCCCCAGTGACCTTCCCACAGACCACTCTTCTTTTCAAACAACTGCTACAATAGGACTGACCCTTGTAGCTCTTACTACAATTGCAAGATGTCTTTCAACAACAACTACCAGCAAACTTTGGAAAAAAATAAAGGTTTATTACAAGACCTGGGGATTATGCAGCACACCTGAGGCCACTGTGAGCTTTGTAGGTAGAGAGACCGTGTCTCTCCCATGGACCTGGGTTCTGCTTTTCTGGGGCCAGGGTGGGGACCTAGGGTTTCATGGGCTCACTACTGGTGAATTTAAAACATAAGGGCAGGGAATTTAAAGCAAGGGAGAAGAGACAAGTGACCCAAATAGCCAGTTACCAAAATCAACCAAGATCTTTAAAACAAAGGAGACTCAGTGAGGAAAGGTGGCCTCGCTCTTTATCTAGACCCTTTGGCTAGGGTTAGATAAAAACCGGTTTATTCAAGATAGCTATTCCAGATAGTGATTCCAGTCTTTGAAGTGGATGCCCTCAGCAATCAAAGCTTAAGTCCGGCACTTGCCACAGAAGGAAAAAAACAGTGCATTTACACTGCCCACTCCCATTTATTTCTAAGGATCTCTTTTCCTCTCTCTGGCCTTCCTGTCCTCCTAAACTGCAATGTGTGTTGTTGGGCTGTATTGCAATAACTTAGTTTATGTCTCTGAAAGCTGATCCTTCAAGGGCTGAGAAGTTGTTTTTGTTTTTTTAAAGATTTTATTTATTTATTTGTCAGAGACAGAGCGGGAGCGAGCACAGGCAGACAGAGAGGCAGGCAGAGGCAGAGGGAGAAGCAGGCCTCCTGCCGAGCAAGAAGCCCGATGTGGGACTCGATCCCAGGATGCCGGGATCATGACCTGAGCCAAAGGCAGCCGCTTAACCAACTGAGCCACCCAGGCGTCCCGAGAAGTTGGTTTTATACTTATTTCTATGACCGTGTCATCTGTGGGCCTGGCTAATTGTAGGTGCTCAGTAAATGCTGAAGGAGAGGCTCTGGAATCCTCACAGGTATAGATAGGTGGCCCAGAGGCCTGCTGGGCTGCAGCCCTATCATTAGAAGGGAAATAACCAAATCTAAGTTCAAGGTCACCCAGGAAGGTATTTATGGAAACAAATGAACTACACAGATGTGCTCTGAGAGCCCAGAGCCACCGAGAAGAGGAGCAACAGCCTGAACAGGGAGGCTGGGATCAGAGCAGCATATCTGGCAAACTCTGGGGAGGGAGGGAAGGTGAGGCAGGCTCTCAGAAGCCCACTTTCAGGAGAGGCAGAGAGGGCTGCAGTGAAAGGACTGTGCCCTGGATGGAGGCATCAGGCCTTCGGGGTCATGAAGCAGCCTGCATCCCGCCATCTGAGACTGGCCCAGCCCAGCCCCATAGACTCCTGTCTGGGTCCATAAGAAAGGCTGGGCTGCCTGGAACCCAGAAAAGTCTGTTCCCCTAAATCCCATACAGGGCTGCACACAGCTCCATGACCCCTGGGCAGTATTAAAAAGAGCCGGTGGGGGGCACCTGGGTGGATCAGTAGGTTAAGCCTCTGCCTTCGGCTCAGGTCATGATCTCAGGGTCCTGGGATCGTGACCCACATTGGGCTCTCTGAGCAGAGAGCCTGCTTCCCCCTCTCTCTGCCTACTTGTGATATCTGTCAAATAAATAAATAAAATCTTAAAAATAAATAAAATAAAATAAAAAGATAAAAATAAAAAGAGCCAGTGGGCAGTGTCATATTTGACCTTGCTGCAGACATTGCTGTTTCAAGGTTAACAGCAGGGAGAATAAGCAGCAAGTGTCTGTGCTGGGAGGCGGGGGAAGGGGGTCTTATGCAGGCTGGCTTGTGAGCAAGCACGTTCACCACTAGGACAGTCCCTCCAACCCTGGGAGTTAAGGCTCTGTGTCACCTGCTGGGGCTTCTACCGAGCTGAAGGACCTTGGAATTGGATGTAATGACCGTTAATGGTGGCTACAGAGATGAGGGGTGGTGGGCCCTGTGCCCAACCTGGGCTAAACCCAAGTGATAGGCTTTTTCTTCTTCAAGTTTTGTTTGAGTGCTAGGGCCTGGAAAAGAGGAAGAATGAATTCTGCAGCCCAAAAGATTCCTGAGAAGAGCCATGAAACCCAGCTTAGCTTCTGACTTACAGCGTCTAACATTATTCATGTGTTAGATTAAGAATCTACACTCCGTGTGACTTGATTTAAACTGAACAGAGACAGTGATACAACTACTCAGAGACAGAATGGACACTGTCTGGGAGGGGGACAGATAAGAAATATCAGCTCTGAACAGGCCAGTGAGGGGTGTGTGCATGTGTGAATGCGGGCACATGTATGTGGAAGCTTGAAATGCAAAGGCCTAAAATGCTGGGTATTTAAACATGTTAAATGGCACCAGTTTCTTCAGATTTTCAAAGTACTCGAGCCCAGGTGAGGGGTGATAATGAAGAAACTCTACCCTAGGCATTGCAAGATGCCCCCAGGAGCCAGTCCAGTGGCACACAATTCCAGCTGCACATTACAAGCTTCTGGGGAGTTCTTTCTTTTTAATCCAAAGATTGGGCCCAGCAGACCAATGAAATCATTTCTGGGATAGGACCAAAGCCCTGGTGCTTCTTTAAAGCTCTCCAAGCTGATTCCCTAAGCCAGGGTTAAGGATGCTCTGGCTTAATATCTTCATCATCAACACAATTAAGTACTATTACTGTTAATTTTTTTTTAAGCTGTTCGAAAAGAACAAGAAAGTGTTCTATCAGAACAGGTTGTGTAATTTTGTCGTTGCAACCATGAACTCTAGAGCCAGACTGCTGGAGTTTAACTGGGAGCTCTGCCACTTACTACCTGTGAAGTTAGAGCACATTGTTGAGTGCCTCCGTGCCTTAATTTCCTCTTCTGCAAAATGCAAATAATAGCAGTACTTGCCACATGGGGTAGTAATGAGTATTAGATGAGCTTATATTAGTAGTAGTAATTTTTATTATTTGAGTACTCAGAAAAGTGCTGTGACCATGTAAATATTAATATTCATTTTCTTTTATATTTTTAAAGATTTTAATGTATTTATTTGTCGGAGAGTGAGAGCACAAGCTGGGATGGAGGAAGGTGGGGCGGGGCGGGGGGACAGGCTTAGGGAGAAGCAGGCTCCCTGCTGAGCGAGGAGCCTGATGCTGGGACTCAACCCCAGGACCCTGGGATCATGACCTGAGCCAAAGGAAGATGCTTAACCAACTGAGCCACCCAGGTGTCCCACTAATACTCACTTTCTATCAACTAAAGTTTTTCCCAGGTCAGGATTATAGTTGATATTGATTATGGAGTCTGGCCACCAAAATGGCCTTTCATATAGTGTCCTGCCTTTGTGGGGTGGGAAGAGGCAGAAACTAGAAATGTAAATTAGACAATGGGCAAACTGCAGCTTTCATGTCTTATCAGAGTAGAAAAAAAATCTAAACTATTGAGTGGATGCCATTATAAGTACCAACAACTATGACATTAAAAATAGTAATGTAGAAAATAGTTTCAGGATTTAAATGGAACCTTCATCTATGATACCAGAGGTGGTACAAACAAGATGGAATAGAAGATACAAAGAGGCTTCTTACAGGATTATGTTTTTAGAGGCTAAAGGAAATTATCTTGGTCCCTGGTTATAGCCTGAAGGGTGGGTTTGTCTGTGATCAATAAAAATGTTTTCTTGAAAAAACAAACAACAAAAACCAGAAACTTCAATGAGACATCTTGGTTCCAAACTGCTAGAAGCCCCATAACGACCCCCAAACTCAAAAGGTTGCTTTTCTCATTGCACATTTTACTTTATATACACATTTATTTTATATTTATTTTGTTATGGGGAAGCTTTGTTTATTCACTCATCCATAGCAGGCTCAAATTAGACTTCTGCATATCCGCCTCATTGGACTCAGAATTGTTCTCATGTTTGGTGGGATGAGGATGTTCCATGGGAAACTTGTTCCCTCACTTCAAGGCTCCCTTCCAAACCTGGCAATAGGACTGAAATAGTTTCCATCACTCTAGGTATCGGAATGTCTTGCAGTGGTGGCTGCCTTCTGCATCTCTGCTAGGTTTCCATATTGGGTCAAAGACATCACCACATTCCTCCAGAAGGGAAGAGCTTCCCTATAGGTGGCATCCACCTGGGTCCCCATCAGGTTCCTGAGTCTATTAATTTTTGCATTCCATATTTTTCCTCCAAGGTTCAATTTCCTTCTTTTTGAAATACATCCTTTAGGAACTTTTGTCAGCTAAGATCTAGAAAAGGTCAATTCTCCTAGTCTTTGAAAGCATTAGTCAAAAAACGAGTTCAGTTGGATGTAGGCTTCTAGATGACAGTTCTGGGTGAAGATGGTGGTGGAACATGGTCATCCAAATTTGGCTTCTCCAGAATCCATTTAAAAACTACAATGAATAAGGGGTACTTGGGTGGCTCAGTGGGTTAAGCCTCTGCCTCCATCCCAGGTCATGATCTCAGGGTCCCGGGATCAAGTCCTGCATTGGGCTTTCTGCTTGGTGGGGAGTCTGCTTCCTCCTCTCTTTCTGCCTGCCTCTCTGCCTACTTGTGATCTCTATCTGTCAAATAAATAAAATCTTTTTAAAAAAATAAATAAAAATTTAAAAAAAATCTACAATGAATAGTCATTATGTAGAAATGTAGAAGCCGTTGAGGCTATGGAGAACAGGAGTGAAGACAACAACAAACTTTTGGAAGCTAGAAAGAAGGTGGATAACCAAAAATATGACCTAGCAGATCAAAGTCAGATTTGAAGCTGGCTCGGTTTATTCAACAACATTACCAAGACTCCAGAAGATGGTGACACTGGGTAATATTGGAAATAGGGAAGAAGAGGCTGGCCAAAAATGAGGAGGGTTAGGAAATCTGTTTGAGAAGCACTATCCATACTCCATGCTACTGGAGGACTTCTCCTCTAACTGGGGAAGCCAGTAGCATAGTCCCGGTCTGAACAGAAAGGCCCGAAAAACCAAGGGAACCAATGGTGTCAGTCCTAGTCCCAGTTTGAAGGCCTGAGAATGGTGAGTACTATTATCTGAAGGCAGAAGAAGATGGATGGCCTAGGTTAAGCAGACAGTAAATTAACCCTTCCTCCACTTGTTCTATTCAGATCATCAAGGGACTGGATGATGTCAGCTCGCACTGGTGAGGACATCTTCTTTACCCAGTCTACTGGTCTACCGGTTCAAACGCCAATCTCTTCCAGAGACAACCTCACAGACATACCCAGAAATCATGTTTACCAGCCCTCTGAGCGTCTCTTAGCTCAGTCAAGTTGACACATTAAACTAACCATCAGCCACCCTAGCAAAAGATGGATGTTTCTTCTCTGGAAAGGACAGAATGAGGTAGGCTAGACTCAGAGGGCACAGACTGGGTTAAAAGGGGAAGGACCACACTGAGACCAGGGTGAAGAAATGAATGTATAATACACTGAAAGCGGAGACCCTGCCTCTGAGCCCTGTTAACCCACTCAGTCTCCAGAATGATTATGACCAGACTTTTTCTCTCCAAGTAGACGAATGATAGCAGAAGGGTCATCTCCATGGAATCGGACCAAATATTGAGGAAAACCATAAACATGGTGACACTGAGGTTTCTTCCAACAAACAGTCCAGCCAAGTCACCCTCCAGTGAAACTCATTCAGATCTTCCAGTCAGCTTCTGAGCCACACTTAAACATGAACAGACACCTAAAGATCACCAGGCAGCTGAAGAATGCCTCTAATATACATGATCAAACAAACAAGCCACTAACAGAAAAAAACAACTTGGAGGAAAAATAAACCATGAAAGGAAAACAAAGCTTCAAAATAAAACAATTATTAAAATCCTCAGAGAGATAAGCCACGGTTCTGAATCCCAGAAACAAGTTCAGAATACTGTTTAAACCAGAACATTTAGAGAACATAAAAGATCTCTTTGAAATTAAAAACATGAGAACAGAACTAAAACACTCAATAGGAAAGGTCAGAGGTCCAAGTGAGTCGATCTCCCAAAAATTAGATCATAAAGCAAGGAAAATAGGAGAACATATAAAATATTATAAGACATCATATAAATTTATATTACTTTTGCCCCTCTTCCTTCTCCTCCATCTTTTTCTTCTGCATTTAAGAGAGAACATGAGCTGTGAGGGACAGAGGAAGAAGGAGAGAGAGAGAATCTTAAGCAGGCTTTACGCTTGGCACAGAGCCTGTCACAGAGCTCGACCTTAAGACCCTGAGATCATGACCTGAGCTGAAATCAAGAATTGCATGCTTAACCATGCAATCATGCAATTATGGGCACAAATATACAAATATACGAGTTTCTGGCTTGAATGGCTCATTAAGTGCTCAGAACAATGGATGAATATGGATGCACACCAAGGCCTATCGCTGTGAAATATCAAAACAATGGGCACAACAAGAACTCATTAACACTATCAGAGCAGAAAACCAAGTAACATATACTCAAAGCAATTCATACTTAATGTGAACACCGATGATTCATCTAAAAAATATACCATTACTATATTAAAGGGATGAGCATCTAGGAAATAAACAAGTGTATGGTGGAAAAGAAAAACAATTCCTATCTTCCAATGTAGAAGGAATTATTCCATTATCCTCTGGCCTCAGTTGATGTTGAGAAGTTTATTGATGCTACAGTTGCTCCTTTGTAGGTAATCTATATTCTCTGGCTACCTTTAGGTTTTACTCCTTGACTTTGGTGTCCTGTAGTGTCTCTGGCGTTTCTAACAATTCCAGTGAAGATCTGATGGGGTTCATCTGGGATCCTTTAGGAATCTATGTGCAGCACTATTATTGTATGCTGTATTAGTTAAAATCTGTGAACACAAAAATTATATCCATAAAGATAAATCACTGGAGATACAAGAGACTTTGGATGAAATGCAAATATGTAAATTTCTGAAAGGAGACTATGAGTTTTACCCAGGAAAAATATCTAGAGAATGAGTGTAATAGGTTACTGAATAGAACATGAGCTACTGCCCAAAGATAAAAGATAGAGAGGTAAGTATGTTCCAGATTTGACAGAAAAAATGAAACAAGTTGGGGCCTGGGAATTCTTCCAGGAGTTATTAAGAAGTGGCCGAATGGGCTCTGTAACCCCAGTCTATACTCCTGTCCACATCCAGCCTCCAGGTTGGGTTTTTCTGGGAAAGGATGAGTAGTGTGACTTTTCCCTCCTCTCCCTTTGGGAGAGAAAAGAGAAGCTGCTGTTTTCCAAATCCCACCAATGTGAATCAGGGCCCAAACATTGTCCTCAAAGATGTAGAGTGCCTTATTGATACCTTATTCCTTATCTGGTTCTGTTTGTCCAGTGCACTTGCTGATCTGTGCCCTGTCCCTATATGTGCAAGGGGAAAAGAAATGGAAAGAGATGACAGGGCACAGAGAATGCAAGTATGTAGCAGACTTTACTCACACTACTGGGTGGGGCAAAGCTGTGCAAGTCACCTGTGGGTCCACAAGTAGCCAGACTTGAGCTGACTTGCTAGCATCCCACCCAAGAGGGTAACCAATCAAGTACAGCCTCCAGCAGTAGGAGGCTGTGAAGTGTTCCACCATGGACCAAAGCTGTGGGCAGGGGTAAAGGTCAAGTCTGAAGGGATCTCCCAGGTCAAGAGATGGGTCTAGACCCTCATATAAAAACAGGGCCCTCAAACAGCTGCACCTTCAGTAACTAGCACGGTAGACAATCTGAACTTAGAGAGGGATGAATGTGAACTGGTTCAATTTTCATCCACTTGCTGCCTTCAACTTTGCTCTCTTGGCTCTCTTGCTCTCTTCAACAGCTCCCTTGGCTGTTCTTTACTGACATCTTGTAAAAATTCCATTCTGGTCACTTGCACGTATAGAAAAAAGCCCACCACCAGACAGCTAGTATTTAGACATGTGCCACAGAGGGGACTACAGTGGTGCCAGTTAGGGGAACATTCTTTCTTTTCTTCATCCATCCTCCCTGCCCCTGCTCTATAAGAACCAAGACTAGAGGAGAAAGAAAGAAGAAAGAGTAAATGTGCAGATCATGCCCTTTCCTTACTCCAAGGCCCCCAGGCAGAAGCCTCGCTGGTGGCATGGGGCATGGGGAAGACAAGTATGCAATTGAGTTGGATTGGAATGGACCCTTTGGTTGGAAAAACAGGCTTGAGGATGAGCTCATTTCTCCAAACAGTCATACCACAGAAATGGCTTGCTGAGGAAATGCCACCATCATCCTACATACTGGGAACCTGACTGCATTAGACCTATTTCAATTCTTAATGCCTTCTCAAAGCCAGATTCCACTGTCAACACCCACACCAACAAAATGGAAGTGCTGTAGAGAACTTATCTCTTTTGTTGGTTACATAGGAACTTAAATCTTGCATAGATGCATTAGTTGAGCCTGGGTCACATGATTTTACTCTAGGTGAAAAGGAAGCTGGGGATCTGAGCTCTGAGTTCTGTATTAGAGAGGTAGAATGTGTAACATGGAAATTCTCCATGTTCAGAAAAGCTTTTCAGAAGATGATATGTCACTGCAAATGTGGCACATGTCCACTATAGCTAATATGATTTAAAATATAATTGATTAACCACTCACACCCATTACGATGGCTATGACCCCCAAAACCCAAAACAAAACAAAAACAAAAACAACAAAAAACAAAATAACAAGTGTTGGGATGCCTGGGTGGCTCAGTTGGTTAAGCGGCTGCCTTCGGCTCAGGTCATGATCCCAGTGTCCTGGGATCGAGTCCCACATCGGGCTCCTTGCTCGGCAGGGAGCCTGCTCCTCCCTCTGCCTCTGCCTGCCTCTCTGTCTGCCTGTGCTCGCTCTCGCACTCTCTCTCTAACTAATAAATAAATAAAATCTTAAAAAAAAAAAAACAAGTGTTGGTGAGGATGTGGAGAAATTGGAACACTTGTGCATTGTTGGTGGGGATATAAAAAGGTATAGCCACCATGAACAACAGTATGACAGTTTTTCAAAATGGAAACAGAACTGCCACATGATCCAACAACTCTATGCCTAGGTATATATGCAGAAGAGTGGAAAGGAGGGACTCAAGGAGATACTTATACCTCAATGTTCAAAGAAGCATTATTCATGATAGCCAAAAGGGAGAAATAGTCCAAAGGTCCATCAATAATAGATGAATGAATAGATAAAATGTTATGTACACAAAATAGATATTATGTAGCTTCAAAAAGAAATGGAATTCTGGTATATGCTATAACATGGATGAACCTTAAAAACATGACACTAAGGGTGCCTGGGTGGCTCAGTTGGTTAAGCAACTGCCTTCGGCTCAGGGCATGATCCTGGAGTCCTGGGATCGAGTCCCGCATCGGGCTCCCTGCTTCTCCCTCTGAACCTCCCCTTTCTCATGCTCTCTCTCATTCTCTCTCAAATAAATGACTAAAATCTTTAAAAAAACAAAACATGACACTAAGTGAAATAAGCCAGACACAAAAGGACAAATATGGCATGATTCCACTTTCATGGGGTACTTAAAGTAGTCAAATTAATAGGGACAAAAATAGAGTAATGGTTATCAGGGAGTAGGGGTTGAAGAAAATGGGGAATTAGAGTTTAACAGATAAAAAAATTCAATTTGGGATGATGAAGAAGTTCTGGAGATGGATGGTGGTAATGACTGCAGGACAGTGTGAATGCCCTTGATGCCACTGAACTGTACACTTACAGATGGTTATAATGGTAAATTTTATTTCTATATATTTTATGACACTGAAAAATAGAATTAATAGTTTTGAAAGTCAAAATGAAACGGACCAGATAATTTACTTCATTACTTTCATTACCCCCATACTTTAGGATTTAATCAGATTATAAGGTAGAAAAAAGAGGAAACAAAGAACGACTTCTATTTTATCTTTGGTGTGAGGCTCCTCACTCGGTAACACAAAAGCTGCACCAATACTACGTATGAGAACTCCACTGAGTGTTAGGACTCAGCCCTCTAAGAACTGAGAGAACACCGCGATGGTCTTGGAAAGGGTAAGTGCAGCATATTGAGAGAAAGAGTGAGAAAGGTGGTTAATACTCCTTTCTCTTCAAGAGTCCTGGGTTTGGAGCCTACAACTCTGACAGCCCTTGAACAATGAAAAAAAAAATTTAAATCAAGAATAGCAGGGGCTCCTGGGTGGCTCAGTGGGTTAAAGCCTCTGCCTTCAACTCAGGTCATGATTTCAGGGTCCTGGGATTGACCCCACATCGGGCTCTCTGCTCAGCAGGGAGCCTGCTTCCTCCTCTCTCTCTGCCTGCCTCTCTGCCTACTTGTGATCTCTGTCTGTCAAATAAATAAATAAAACCTTAAAAAAAAAAAAAAAGAATAGCAGTACATGCACGTATTGACAACAAAAATACCAAAAGCCAGTTTTCTTTTGCAAAAGGCTTTCAGTCTCATTTTCTTGAGCTTTAAGGAAAAAATGATTATTAACAACCGCATAAATGAAGGAGAGAGCAATTGAATAATAATTAGCACATGAGGGGCACCTGGGTGGCTCAGTGGGTTAAGGCCTCTGCCTTCGGCTCAGGTCATGATCCCAGGGTCCTGGGATCGAGCCCCGCATCAGGCTCTCTGCTCGGCAGGGAGCCTGCTTCCCTTCCCCTCTCTCTGCCTGCCTCTCTGCCTACTTGTGATCTCTTTCAAATAAATAAATAAAATCTTAAAAAAAATAATAATTAGCACATGAAACTGGAGCCAAATATTCCCTGATCTCTCATTGACCTTGAGCAAATCCCTTAAACTCTCTTCTCTTCAGCTCCCCTGACTCTAGGAGGACAATCACAGCTTCTCCACGGAGGGGCTGGGAAATTCCCTGAATTCACTGTTGTCACGTAAATCCACGGCATTCAGACACCCAGGGAAGACACTGTGTTCCTTTCAAATTGATAGAAATTCTATAAACCGGTATATTGAGCAAGAATCTTCTAGTGTTCCTTTGGGGAACATAGAGTGCCCCACATAAAACAGAAACTTTATATACAACCGTAGTAGTTTTCTTTGTTGGGGCTGTCAGAAGTCAAAACACATTGGTTGTCAGTTGCAATGCAACTTCAGTCTGTCTCTGGCCTCTTGTCTTGGTGACTTGCTGTATCGAATGCAGAGGAGAGGAAGTAGTTCAGCAAAGGGACAAGAGGGCCGGCCTGTTCCTGTCTTGCCAGAGCTCGTGTTTTTTTTTTTTTTTTTTCCCTCTGATCTCACTCATCCTTGTGCAATTAAGTTGCAACCCTGAATCCAAACATAGGCTCCTGAGAATATCTCAAGTGCGTGATTTACAAAGACAGCTCTGGACTTCAAGCAAGGTCTCTGATTCTTTGACTACCTCACTTGAACAGGAAAATACTAAATCTATCAGAAGGACTGTACGGCTTAGATTTTTTTTCAAGGATCCAAAGTGAATTAAGAAGACAGTATACAAAAAAAGATGACCTTTTCTGTATAAGCTAAAACTACACCATCATGAATGAATGGCTTTATAGGCAAGAAAAGACAAGCAGCCATTCTGGTTAAGGCCCGCATTTCACTTAAGATCACAGAACGGGAGATGCTGCAGTTTATGTTTTAAGCCGTCAAAGTATTTTTACAAAGCCATTCTTAAAAAACGGACGTGAGCATTAAAAATAAATGGATATACTCTAAAGCAATAAGCTTTTGCTTCGACTTTGGGGTCGTATTACTGATTTATCTTGCCTGCGGTAGCCAAGGATAATTTGAAAATATTAGTCAGAAAGAAAGAATTGTAGTTCTGACTACATCTAACTTTCTAAATCCTCTCTCATAGTTAGGTGGTGTTTTACTACATTATCGTGTTGAAGGGAAATCGTTTATGTTGATGACAAAAACCAAAGCAAATTCAGGCTTCGTGGAGGAGGTGGTGAGTATGGCGGGGGGAAGGGGTGAAATGCTATTTTTCTTGGGCAAAATTATATTATAATGTGCTGACAAATTAAAAACAACTATTCTGAGTAATGAATGCATAAGGAGACTTCAGACCAAAGGGATTGGAACAGTCATGACATAAAGGAAATACCCTGATTTTTTTTTTTTTCCTGAAAACTCAGCTAAAGTTCCAAGCAGTTTTCATTCAACGGTTCCAAATATCTTTCAGCAGTGTCACTCCTAAAAATGAAATGAGGGAAAACAAAGGGACATCTGAATGCCCAGTCTGTTTCCATTAGAGACGCGTGGGTAATTTGTGTGATTAACAAGTCTTCATTCAGTAAGCCTGGTGGCAGGGGTCTGAGCTCTGTGCCAGGAGCTGCTGTGGTAACATTCCTCTATCCCCGCTTCAAGAGCATGACGTTTGGGGCCTGCCTGGGTTCAAATCTCAGCTCCCCCACTGAGCAGCTCTGTGATTTCAGCTAAGTTCCTTAACCTTTCTGAACCCTAATTTCTTCTGTAAATGAGAGAAAGTTAGAGTCACTGTCTCCTAGGCTGAAACAAGACGATGCCCCTGAGGCACACAGTGCAGGCCTAATGCGTAATAAGTATTCAACTCATCTTAACTGTCTTCTGGGTTTTGCTACAAGCTTGGATGGTTTAACGACTCCGGTGTGCATAACTCAACTTGCTATTCCAAGATTATTTACGCAAGGGATGTCCTTATTTATAAGGAAATGAAAAACTTAGTAGATTTCAGTGATTTCTCCCAGGTGCCCAGGCGACTTTCTTGTATAAATTAGAATTACAGGGAACCAGAGAATTCCAGGATAAGGAGTAGAAGAAACCATGAGGTGATCCTTAGCCCTGGAAAAGAATGTTCTCAGAAGGAGAGAACATGGCAGAGTCCAGAGTGCGTCTGTCTTTGAACAGGAAAGTACGTGGATTTGTTTCCTTGCTTGGTCACTGTGGTGGGTTCCATGCTGGTCCCCAAAAGGCAATTCTTAATTGCCTTAATCTCTAATTCTTAAGCCTCAGTACTTGAGAATGCGAACTTATTTGGAAATCAGGTCTTTGCAGATGTAATTAAATTAAGGCTCTTGAGATGAGATCATCCTATAGGTATGGTAGGCCCTAAATTCAATGAGGAGTATGCTTATAAAAGAAAAGGA
Source organism: Taxidea taxus jeffersonii (assembly GCA_003697995.1). Classification (NCBI taxonomy): domain Eukaryota; kingdom Metazoa; phylum Chordata; class Mammalia; order Carnivora; family Mustelidae; genus Taxidea; species Taxidea taxus. The sequence continues at coordinate 27,098 of RCUC01168897.1, forward strand.
GAAGACAGACACACCCAGAGGGGAAGCACACAGGAAGATCGAGGAAGAGATCGGAGTGGTGTATCTACAAGATAAGGAGTGCCAAGAAATGTGGGCGGCCACCAGGAGCTAGGAGACAGGCATGGAATGGATTTTCTTTCAGAGCCTTAAGAATGAACCAAGCCTACTGACCTCGATTTTGGTTTTGTTTGTTTTTTTAAAGATTTTTATTTATTTGAGAGAAAGAGTACAAGGAGGGGGAGCAGCAGAGGGAAAGGGAGAAGCAGACTCCCAACTGAGCAGAGAGCCCAACATGGGGCTCAATCCCAGGACCCTGGGATTATGACCTCAGCTGAAGAGAGACGCTTAACCAACTGAGCCACCTAGGCACCCCCTGACCTTGATTTTGGACTTCTGGTCTCTGGCAGTCTGGAAGAATAAATTCCTGTTGTTCTAACCTATCCATGTATAGGAATGACCAATACAGTCAGTAGGTTGGAAAGTCAGTGCACCCACCTGAGGACTAAGGAGGTTGACTATATAAAGGCACCAGGACCTAACAGATGCTCAGTAAATGTTAGTTGAACATTTTTAAAATCTTCTTTTATCTTTATCTTCGCAACAATCCAGTTTTGTTTTGTAAGCTAAGTCTTGTCTTCATTTTCTGCTGAGGAAACCGATTCTCTTAAAAGTCAACCAAAAAGCCCCAGGCGAGGTGAGTTAAGTGGTGGGTTTCCTGGCTCCACAGCTTGTACCTTCTCAACCACAGCAACTTGTCCCCTGTCTTGCATACACAATTTTGCCATAATTCTCCATTACTTACTACATCACACCACCATACATGACTGAACTGCCACGTATGCTGTGTCTCTACAAAATCAAATATTGTCTGAGGAGACAGGGGAGGAGACAGTAAAAGTGGAGGGTAAGAAGGAAGTCTAAGGAAAGTGCACAAAATCTAAAAGGCAGATCACTCATTAAGAATCAATAAGTTAATGTCTTGAGACACAGATGTAGTGAAAAGAAGGGGCACCTACACCCCAGTATTCATAGCAGCAATGTCCCAAGAGCTAAACAGTGGAAAGAGCCGAGATGTCTTTCAACAGATGAATGGATAAAGAAGTTGTGATTCATACATACAATGGATTCTTACTCAGCCATCAGAAAGGATGAACAGAATAGCTACCATCTGCATCAACACAGATGGACTGGAGGGGATTCTGCTAAGTGAAGTAAGTCAATCAGAGAAACACAATTATCCTATGGTTTTACTCATATGTGGAACATAAGGAATATGCAGAGGACAGTAGGGGAAGGGAGGGAAAACTGAATGGAAAGAAATCAGAGGGAGACCAATCATGAGACACTAGACTCCGGGAAACAAAATGAGGGTTGCATAGAGGGAAGAGGGTAGGAGGATGGGGTAACTGGGCGATGGGAATTAAAGAGGGCACGTGATACGATGAGCACGGGGTGTTATATTCAACTAATGAATCACTAACATTATATAGAAAAGTAATGGTACTATACCTTGGGTAATTGAATTTAAATTAAAAAAAGAAACAAAGCACTCAATAAATATTAAAATTGCTAATAAAAAACTAATAAGTTAAAGTTTTTTATTCTAAGTTATAAATCCTTTGGGCTCATTAAGAATCCCTCTAAGAGTGTTAAATTGTTTAATTGTACTTAAAGAGAATGAGTTAGAATTACTATGGTAAGGAAGCCAGTAGGTACATTCAAATAAGTTCATTACACCCCCAAAAGCTCTTCATCTATCTACTGTCCAAAGCAGTTTTGAGATTTACTACAACACCAAAAGTGGGACTCAGGCAACCTAATGAAATCCACTATTTATGCCGACAATCACGGCAGTGGTATTTCAAGGCCATCTCATTAGTAGAAATATTTGTAGTCAACCTATTTGGGATGCCTTTGGAAGAGAAATATGCCAAGCATATCAAAAGGGCCTAATTGCCTTTCAGAATGGGGCTTTATTTATCAAAGTGTTAGAGTAAGTACCAACACTAGATTAGTGTAATTGCTTCATTTTCCCCCCCAGAAAACCATAGAGATGTCAGGTCATTTAAGAATCTGCTGAGTTCAGAGTGAAATAATGCAAACTTGTGAGTAGGGCTTTGCATTGGGAGAGAATAACCGTTCCAGGGAAATGAGAAGCCAAGATTATTGTCTCTCTATTTCTATCTGGAAGCTTTCAGTTAGTTAATACAGTACCATCCATAAAACAATTGAGCTGTAGTTATTAATTTAAAATTATCAAATTTTAACTAAAAAAGGAGGATTTAGGACCCCTGAAATAAATAATACATTATATGTTAATAATAATTTAAAAAAATAAAAATTAAATTAAAAAATAATGAGGATTTATAAAGGACTTTTCCCTAGGGATGTCCCAGGGTTTCTGAAGGTAACACTCAGCAGCCATAAGTTAGAAACCCCATTCCTAGGACTGTGGCGATGAGAGGGCGTTCCGATGAAGAGCCCAACAAATACCACATCTTCTTCTTTTCCTGAGACATAGTCCACTGACATGTTCAGCATCTTCCAAGCCCATGGCTGGCTCACCTCATCAAAACGCTAAGACTTGGTCTTCATTCCAGTGTCTTGGTTGAGAGCATGGGCTTCGGTTCTCTCTTCCGCCATTTACCTCCAGGAAACAGCCATTCGTTCTTTAGGCCATGGTTTCTTCATCTGTGAAATGGGAGGATAGTAGTAACTACCTCACAGAGCAGTTAACGGAAAAACACATAAAGCACTGAGAACTCTCACTGACATAACATTCGCTCCCCTCGTGCCCAGCGTTATCTGTAGAGGTGGTGTGCCACGCTGTGGTACTCAGGGATGGATGCGACAGCCTCCCCAGCGAGCTCACAGCCCAGCCGAGGAGCAGACACGAGACGAACTCATTACTACACTCTAACTGTCCTACCAATGGACAGCACATAGAAGGCCCCTCTAATTTGCTGTGTGTTCTGCTGGGAGTCCTACAATGCCTCAGAACTTCTCAGGATAACTCTGGCAGTCTCTCGAAGGATAAAGGAAATCTACCCTTGAGTTGAATGATCTTGAATCGCACACATTGAGCAATCAACACTGTTTTCAGCAACACTCCATTGCACGATGTTGCGTGGAAGAGCCAGGGGCTCCCATTACCCTCTAGCGCTGCCATGTTCATGTCCAGGCGGAGCAGATGAAACGTTATAGCTGTATTCCGTCTACGTGTACATGACAAGTACCACATTGTTTTCCTAGGCTCAGGTCAGCTGACAAACTGTCCCAAAGGTTTTGAGCTGTCTAGCCGCTCAGGTCAGACTAACACTTTGAGAATTATAATGGCTTTCCTCGGGGGTGGGGGTCACAGAGAATTCCCTCTTGGCCTGGGAAGAAGTTTGCATGGACATGTATTACCAAAGTGCATCTCTGAAAACTGAGAGAGTTTCCCTCTTTGCTTTGTTTACTGGGAAGCCCGAAGCAAACTGACTACCTGACAGTAGTAACCATACAGAGCCATGTGCTCCTCTTTTCTCATGTTTTACATTCTTAACTGTATCTGACATCTTTGCAATTTATTTAATTTACAGGGTGAGTATTTTTCAAGCAAGTTCAAATATTCTCTGGGAGAAAAGGAAAAGAATATATTTTTAGAATGCTCAAATTATGCTTCAGTAACAGAGCGGCAGCCTCAAAGAGTTAACTCCCTTCGAAAGGGCTTTATTCCCTCCCAGACAGATCACTCGTTGGCAGATGAAGCATGAAGTTCCCAACTGTCAAACATCAGGGGGATATGTTTCTGGGGGGGAAAGAAGAGAACCTTAGTAGGACTGTCTCTCTGGAAAAATAAAAAGCATTCAGATGTATTTCTTAGAGCAAACAGCCCATCTAGTGCTAAACTGACGAAGGACATATTTGAAGGACAGGGGCTGTTAGAGGCCAATGGAAATTCTGAAATCAGAGAGCTGGAGCGGCTCCACCAGGCAGTCTAACTGGACAGCCACCAGGACCGCTTCTAACCGGGGCTCAGGGAAGACAAACAGGGATGGTGGAAAGAACTGGGAAATGAGGAGATACACACACACGTGCGCTCGCACACACATTCAACCCAAATCAATAACCCTACAGTGTTTGCACAAGAAGGCTACTTTTTGGAATATTGTTTATTTTATTTTTTAATTTTTTTATTATTTTTTAGAGCGAGAGAGAAAGAGAACTAGCATGCATGTGCACAGTGAGGAGGGGCAGTGGGAGAGAGAGAGTGTCAAGCAGGCCCCACACTCCGCAAGGAGCCTGACTGGGGGCTGAATCTCACAGCCCAAGATTGTGACCTGAGCCCAAATCAAGAGTCGGACACTTAACTGACTGAGCCCCCCAGGCGCTCCAGGAATATGTTTTAAATGGACAGTTTACTCCAGAATTACCACTGAGTTAAGCATGAAATTCCAGTTGATCCCTGTGATCAGAGAAAGTTATTTATATCAAATGGCTCACCAAAATGAGGACAGGAGGTAACAGTATTATACAGACACAAGGATACATACCATTCCTGTAACTACTCACACACCCACCCCAGGTACGTAGCTCTGTTTCTCCTAGTACTTTATATATATTAACACCTTGCCCGCCCCCCCCCCCCACCCAAGAAAGAAGTTCTAGGTCTGATCACTTCTGCCGTCAGGAGCTATAGAAGTTAATTAACTTGTTCAGTGCCCATAACTGTCAGTGGTAGCTGGGCTTCCATCCCAGGTCTGGGTAACTCCTCTGTAGATCATGTAATGTCTATGCAGCTACATGAGTCAGGGAGGAGTTGACAGCAGGAGGACCTGGGAGTCCATCAAGGAAAACTATATTTGAAAAAGCATGCTTTGCTGACACAAAAGAAATCAATCTTGCACCATCTTTCCCGAATACTAAAACTACATATAGCCTTGAAGAAACTTTACACGATCCAGTTTGATGCTAGCCTGAAAAGACCTCTTTGTCTGCTTACATAGAAAAGGTAGGTTTCATCAGAGACAATGTTGATGCCTGTGCACGGTGCGGGGGGGGGGGGTCCTATTCTTGACGTGCATGAGCTACAGGCAGGCTATGCCTGCATGATGCCACATTAGGAAGAAAAGCTAACAATTCCCCCAGGAATAGGAATTTAGCTACAGGATCAAAACTTCTGGGTTTTGGAAACATCTGGACGTCCGACATTGAGAGACACAGCCTGAGCCTCACTTGCTATTTTGCTTGGTACATGCCCCTGCATCAATCATACCAGAGCTAAAAACAGGGAGCAATAGAAGACAAAGCAACCCAAGCCCAAGGAAAGCCAAAGTCTCTCCACCATCAATTACAATGGGGATGGGGCTCTCTGGGCTTTGGTCGGGACCCACAGTTTTGGTATGAGAACTGGAAGCCAGAGGAGCCACTAAAAGAGATGACCAGAGAGGAAGTGGATGAATGTCATCCCAAAGGAGCAGAAGTGGGAGGTGAGTGCAGAATTCAGAGCCAAGAAAGAGACAAGAAGCAAAAGCAGATTGGAATGAAGGGTTGTGTGTGTGTGTGTGGGGGGGGCGGTTCTGAGAACCCTTGCTGAGGGCCAGCACAGATGGACAGCTGGAGAAGGCTCTGCCTGTGACTTAGTGAAGTACTGCATGTTAAATTTCATTCATTCAGGCTGAGGGACAAAGAGCCTTAAGCACATACATTACTCATACTATAAAATGTTCTTGCTAAAAACTGATATTAGTAATCATCTTTCCTTCTGGATTTTGCTTTTCAGTGGAAACAGGAAATGAACCAAATATGGTCCATATAAGATGAAAAAATGGCTGTGAACAGATTTTCTCTCCTTTATATCAGTAACTTAAAATCAACAGCTAACGTTTACAGGAATGTGCCCGACTTTCTATGCATGATTTCATTCCATTTTTGCAATAACCCCAGGAAGTAAGTGCTATTATCATACACATTTCACAGAGGAAGAAACTGAGACTGGGAGAGGTTGAATAACTTGCCCACCAACCACAGCCAGTACCCTTTCTGACTAGAGAATTCTATACTTTTAAGCAGTAATGTCTCTGACACCAGCGGCAGCAACATTTTTCTAGGTATGTTTCCCAAGGCAAGAGATACAAAAACAAAAATAAATGCCTGGGACTATGTCAAAACAAAAAGCTCCTGTACACTGAAGGAAACAATCAACAAATCCCAAAGGCAGCCTACTGAACGGGAGAAGATATTTGCAAATGACATAAAGGGTTAGTATTCAAAGTACATAAAGAACTTACACAACTCAACACCCAGAAAACAAGTAATCCAATTAAAAAATGAGAAGACATGGACAGACACTTCTCCAAAGAAGACATACAAATGGCCAATAAGACACATGAAAAGATGCTCAACATCATTCATCATCAGGGAAGTGCAAATCAAAACCACAATGAGGTATGACCTCACACCTGTCAGAACAGCTAAATCGAAAACACAAGAAACAACAAATGTTGACAAGGATGTGGAGAAAAAGATAACTTGTTGCACTGTTGGTGGGAACGCAAGCTGGTGCAGTCACTGTGGAAAACAGCATGGAGGTTCCTTGTAGAGTTAAAAATAGAGCTACCCTATGATTCAGTAATTCCAGTACTGGGTATTTACCCCCAAAATACAAAAACACTAATTCAAAGGCATACATGCTCCCCTATGTTTATAGCAGCATTATTTACGAGAGCCAAATTGAAGAAGCACCCAGTGTCCATTGATGAATGAATGGATAAGGAAGTTGTGAATATATATATATATATATATATATATATATATACATACACACACACACACAATGGAATAGTACTCAGTCATAAAAAGAATGAAATCTAACCATTTGCAACAACATGGTTGGAGCTAGAGAATTTCACTAATCAAAATAAGTCAGAGAAAGACAAATACATTATGATTTCACTTATATGTAGAATTTAAGAAACAAAACAAATAAGCAAAGGGGGAGAGAGAGAGAGGGCAAACCAAGAATCAGACTCTTAACTACACAGAGAACAAAGTGGTGGTTCCCAGAAGGGGGGTGGGCAGGCAAATGGGTGAAATGGTTGATGGGGATTAAGGAGTGCACTTGTGATGAGCCCTGGCTGATGTATGAAGTGTTGAATCACTATATTTTAAACCTGAAACTAATACAACATTGTATGTTAACTATACTGGAATTAAATTTTTTTTTTTAAGGGGCACCTGGGTGGCTCAGTCAGTTAAGCATCTGCCTTTGGCTCAGGGCGTGATCCCAGGGTCCTGGGATTGAGCTGCACAGTGGGCTCCCTGCTTGGCTGGGAGCCCACTTCTCCCTCTCCTGCTCCCCCTGCCTGTGTTTTCTCTCTCTCTCTCTCTGTCAAATAAATGAGTAAAATCTTTTAAAAAATTAAAATTAAAAAATTAAATTAAATTTTAAAAAATTCTGTACTCTTAAATCACTTGTATTCACAATCTCTAGATTGTAGTTTCAAAGCCCTTTTCTGTACGGTATCACATTTGGTCTTTTCAACAACTCTGGAAGCAGGCCTGGTTCCCAACCTCAGCTTTGCCCCTTCCTAGCTGTGCTGCGCTAGTTCTCTAGTTCTCTTAAGCACCCTGACCTGAGCTTTCACCATCTGGGAGGGGAGGGTAATGAGGGTGTCTAACCACCCACAGGGCTGCTGTGAGGAAGAGAGGCACTAGCGGATGCATGGAGAGGAAGGCAAGGAAATGATCAGTCTGTTGATGGGCGGAGCCGAGGTTGCTATGCTGAGCTATAAATCTGCAGAGGGAAGCTCAGGGAGGGGGGAGGGCTTCACTCAAGACCCCTGCCAGGAAAGTGCAGAGATGGGGGCCAAACCCACATCATCTGGTGTGAAGTCCAGCATCCTCTCCCCTGAAGTTTCTTGGCCCCACGTTGTTCATGACACCACTTTGTGGCAGTAAGTTATGGCTGACTTTCCCAAGGGATCCCGGCAGCTGCTCTAACAAGCAGCCTCTGGTGCAGGTGCACTTGAGCTCAGTGAAGACATATGGATGCTCTTCATGGCCGCTTTGAAAGGAAATTTTCCCCATTCTGTTGGCATGACTGCACACCAGGTTCGGAAAAGTACAATTCGGAGCCCTTCTGCTACTGATTCCCCTAAACAAAGACATGTGTTTGGCATGCTGCCTGAAGGTCCAAACGTGGGTGTTGAAGTACAGGCTATGTTGTGATTGAAATGAGCATTTCATTGATGATACCTGGCCCCAGAGATATATGGGGGGATACATTTCTATACAGTGTAATGGCTTGGGGCGAGGGAGGGAAGGTTGTAGGAGGCAAAGAATTCTCAGATTAAGAAACAGAATGCAAGGCTAAATCTGTTCGAAGAATTTATCATGAGCTTGTTTATGAGTCATCCGCATCTGAAAGGGAGCCCATTGCCTTCATATTGGAATCCCCTGGTACCAGCCTTAAACAAAAGGATAAACCAGGCACTGTTTGCTACTTACATCAACATTTTCACTCTCCTGTCCTCTGAAGCCCCCTTTCCCTGTCGTCGCTTGTGCAGAGAGGCTGGCCTCCAAAGCCACCTCCTGAACCAGGACCCCTCTCTTCCTCTGCCCTATTCTCCACCCCAACGTAACCGCTCACAATTCAGGGTGAGGAGGAAAGCAAACTGGGTGGGATTAATTCACACTGGGTTGTTAATAAGGGATGGCCTTCCCCGAGGTGCTCACAGTTGAAGAAGTATTACGCTCTCTGGGAAACTGTAGAGAAAGTTTTCATCAAGCTCTGAACCAGTTTATCTTCACAAAAGCAAATCATTACATTGATTTCAAAATCCCAACCTCAATACATATTTAATTACCGACCCACTGAAAAATACTTATTGACTACCTACAATACGACAGACATTGTCCTGGGGATTAACTGGTGAATGAGAAGGAATCCATACTCACAGGACAGTAAAAGAGCTGAGAGCTTCCAATAGGGGAATAAACTGGTCACCCGGGCCACACCGTCTTGTTTGTCTGCTGCTTGGTAAATGTCAGAGGACGAGAAGGAAGGGGACAGGGAGGGGGAGGAGGAGAAGGAGGAGGGAAAGAGGAGAAAGGGGACACTGAGGTTGTTAGAAGTCCCTCCATTCCCACTGGTTTCATCCCCTATTACCTGCCTGTCCCCAGAGGAGTTTGAGTTTACTACCCTGTTCTAGGAAGATATTCTTATAATACATATTAGTTCCAAGATTATTTTATGATATTGAAAACTTATGTTAAAATACCAGATTTAGGGGCGCCTGGGTGGCTCAGTGGGTTAAGCCTCTGCCTTCGGCTCAGGTCATGATCTCAGGGTCCTGGGATCGAGCCCCGCATCGGGCTCTCTGCTCAGCAGGGAGCCTGCTTCCTCCTCTCTCTCTGCCTGCCTCTCTGCCTACTTGTGATCTCTGTCTGTCAAATAAATAAATAAAATCTTTAAAAAAAATACCAGATTTAGTGACAAAACTTGAAAATGTAAAATTGGAAAATGGGCTTCCATAGAACATAAAGTTATTAAAAATGTGACTGTATTTGGTCCATTTGTTTCATCTTCCCCTGTTAAAATACATGGGCTATAAATTAGGAGACTTGGATTCTAGCTCTCACTCTGTTCCTTATAAGCTGTGTTACCTCAGACAAGTTACTTCACCTCTCTGAGCCTGTTTCCTTATCAATAAAAAGAGAGAATTGGATTTGATCATCCTTAAAGTCTCTTTTCGGTCAACACTGTTCTAATACTGTGATTCTTTGCTGATCTTACAGACTCCAGTGAGATTTTAATAAAGGAACTTGGCATAGTTCACTGGCTACATGACTCAGGAATCTATCTCAAAGAAACACAAAATAAAGGTTGTCAGAGAAAACAGCAGACTTTCATTTCCTGGGTAAAACGCCTCCTCTAGGACCAAAGAATGCCCCCCGTGTTAATTCCTGCAACAGAGAAGGGAACTATAGAATAGTAGAAATCAATGAAAGGCTACAGTGGACGATCTATAGGACACATATAAGTAAAGATTTATATGTGGTCGATGCTTTTTGGAACCAAAAATGAAACCTACAGTTCAAAAGTATTTTAAAAGTTATCCTTTGTGTTCCAGATCCCAGGATCTCCAAATAAAAACATGGTGCTGTGTTAACAGCTTTCCAAGAGCTATTAATTATTAACTGTTGTCTATTAACTATTCCCTTTTTGTGGCTTAGGATGGAGGCTCAGTCTCAGGTGCTGAGCACAAAAAGGGGGGAT
>RCUC01168898.1:0-45075 GCA_003697995.1 Taxidea taxus jeffersonii
AATGATACGGGCTTCATGAGACTCATTGGTGGAAATGGAACTGAGGGAGCTGATTCAACACATAAGCAGGAAACAAAATCAAACCATCTGGGCAGCACATGGATATGGATAAGAAGGAAAGGAAAATCAAGAATGGCTTCCAGGTTCTGGAATGTGTGGCATCGTGAGTGATGGCAGACTTTACATGTCATGAGAAAGAATTGAGCAAGTCAAGCTTGAGAAGAATAAATGTTGAGGTGTCAGCAGGATGTTCACATGGAAATTCTCAGGGTGGATGGGGTGCTCTATTAACTTACTAAGTATTAATTATTGCTAAGGGAATATTATCCTGCTTGAGGGACTTGTACTCCTCCAGGTCAAAACTGCATGTTTTGACCGACATGGTGGGGGTCCTATGGCAAGTGGCAAAGAGCAAATTTCTTGGAACCAGACTGTCTGTGAGTGGGAATATTGGCTCTGTCACTTACCAGTTTCCTCATTCAATGGTATAATTGGCATTCGAAGAGCACAATCTTCAAATTAGTGGAGTGGGTTTTGAAAGCTAGACATGTCACTTTTAGCTGCCATTTACTATTTTTGAGCCACATGGCCCTCTTTCATTATTAAGTAGACATAGTCACATATACCTGGTTCATTTGGGGATTAAATAAACTAAGATATATAAAGTTGATGGCATTTAACAATCACTCAATAAATGTCATTTATTTATAATGCTAGTGACTACAGGCATGCTAATAAGTAAGGTTTGCAAAATATGTGGCATAATGTGGTTACTAAACTGCTCTTCCTTAATCGTTAATCATAATGTTAAATCAAAATATTTATATGGAGAATCCTTCTGTCCGGAATGCTCTCTCTTTCTCTATCCCTCTGATACTATGTGTCCTTCAAAGAGGAAGTACTTCCAGTGCAACATCTGCAAGTCCTTCTTCAATCTTCCTAGTTAGAAGAATTTGCTTTCTCTTCTGCAGTCCCAAAGCAATTTAATAACACTTTCGTTACCACAAGAGGCTAACTTATAATTATGTATGTGCTTAGAAGAGTCCTCTAATTAATTCTGAGCTCCAAAAATATAAGGGTCATGCCTTATTCATCTTTGATTCTCCAACCACAGGGAGGACAGTCCTCAGTAAATGTTAAACTGGATGGGTTGAATTCCTCAGATATAACCAGCTGCTCTAACTTGATCTTACTGAGAAAACTGCTCACAGCATATTAAAAAACAACAGGAATATTGCAATGCCTTGATTTAGATCACCGTAACAGATGTGTGAGTGAGTCTCAAGATGTGCTAGCTGTGTGCATGGGGGGGTATTTTATTTTTCGTAATGCATGCATTTGCATACAGAAGAATTAAGAGTTCCTTTTGTTTATATCCATTGGAGAGAAACAAACGCCTTTTGTTTAGCTCAACTGGCAATATGTTGATGTTTTTCAAGTCTGCATTTGTCATTAAACCAGCCCAAGGAAATTAAAGGTCAATGCTAGCCCTTGGCTATAAACATTTATAAAATCTAGGATATTAATCCGCTACTGTATTGGGAATCTGTGTCATTCACCTATAGGAAAAAAAAAAAAAAAAAAAGCTGACATGTATTTTATTTTATGCTCTTATTTGCCACTTATATGTATGTAAGGGTACTAAGTGCTAATTATTTAAGGAGGGTTATACTTTTTAATGGTGTGCCTGGGTGGCTCAGTGGGTTAAGCTCTGCCTTCCGCTCAGGCTTAGGTCATGATCTCAGGGTCCTGGGATGAAGCCCTGGATAGGGCTCTCTGCTTAGCAGGGAACCTGCTTCCACCCCCATTCTCTGCTCACCCGTCTGTCTACTTGTGATCTCTCTCTGTGTGTCAAATAAATAAATAAAATCTTTAAAAATAAATAAATACATAAAATAAAATTTTGTTTGTCATCTCATGTTTATATTCCAGAACATTTTTTTATCAACTATAGAGGCACCTGGGTGGCTCAGTCAGTTAAGCATCCAACTCTTAGTTTCAGCTCAGGTCACAATCTCAGGGTTGAGATTCAGTGCCATGATAGGCTCCATACTCATTGAGGAATCTGCTTGAGATTCTCTCACCCTATGCCTGCCCCCACTTGCACACACATATGCATACACTCTCTCTCTCAAGTAAGTAAACCTTTTTTAAAAATGATGAACTACAGTATTACAGTTGGCATTATACTTATTTTAGATGACCAGTTCCAGTCCTATTTTCCTCTTCCTTATCCATGGGTGTTCATTAAAATTTTCTAATTTATGTGTTTATTTGCACACATGTACATACACACATACACTCAGGACCAACACAGTGTTGTTTGCACAATACTGGAAGAGTGGGTATCAGGACTCATTCTTATCCCAGCTGTGGGAACTTGAAAATATTTCTTATTCTCTGAAATTGTTTTTCTCATTTGCGAAGTAGGGAAATCATACTTCCAATTCACATATTAAGCACTCCGTAAATGTCAGTTTCCCCTTAAACATATTATTTAACATTTTTTTTCTTTTGAGAGAGAGAAAAAGAGTGTGACTGGAGGTGGGGGGGGTGTGAAAAGAGAGAGGGAGAGAGAGAATCAAATAGGCTTCACGCCCAGCACAGAATCAAGGTGTGACTTGAATGCCCTATCTGGAGATCTTGACCTGAGCCAAAATCAAGAGCTGGACATTTAAATGACTAAGCCATTTAGGTACATCTTGGTTTTTGTTTGTTTGTTTGTTTTTTAAATCCAATTTCAGTTGAAGAGTCCTTTCAATTTCAACATCAAGGGAACAAAATAATGAATGCTTTCTTTTTCATTTATATATACTATTCTCTCAATACATTGTATTTTATTTACTTATGCTCACTTTTATGGGTATTTAAGAGTTACCATTTTAAAAATATTTTAGAAACAATGTTGCAATGAGCATCACTTTATAGGCTTTCTTGAGCAATTACGTAAGAGCTTCATTTGGTTAACAATGAAGATGGGAAATCACCAAGATATAAGGAATACATATGTCCATCTAAGTAGTGCCAAATCATTCCCAAAGAAGTTCTAATTAGACTTCCATCAGCCATGAATGAATTTCTATTTTCCTACATATTGTTGTACGATACTATTTTTAACTTTTGCCAGTCAGAATGCCTAACATCAGTGCATAATGGTATTCAGTTGTTTTAATTTGAATGTCCTGTTTATTCCTTAGGTTGGGTATGTTTTCATATGTTTATTGGTCCCTTGGATTTTCCTTTCATGAATTTCCTGCACACCTTATGTTTTTTATTCTATTGTAAAGTAATGAGGATGGTTCTAGAGGTTTTGTTTTTTTGTTTTTTGTTTTCCTCTGTGTACCTGCAATCTACAAAAGTCCTGTGAAATTTGACTTTGCAGTCCAAAAAAAAAAACTAATTTCAGTGCCTAAGCAATGCTTTATATTTGTTTCCTGCTTTCAGAATCAATATGTAAATTAACTATGGACTTATCTGTGACTACAAATTAGAATGGAAATATGTGCACTAAGGTTGGAAAATAATAGTTCAAATGTTGGGAGATTCAAAGAGATGTGGTGGAATATGGGAAGTCTGGGGTTATCATATACTGTTGTCAGGATAGAACTGTAGGCATAAGAATATTGCTTGAATTTGCAGAGTTAACCAGAGAGGAAGTGAATATAGTGCAATATTAGGAGAAGGTGGAGGACGGCATACAAGAAAGTAAGATGACATACATAAGAGAAATAGACATCCATCATAATAAAAATTTAATGAAAAGCATCAAATGTTAGTAACTAAAATAGCATACTCATATTATTTTGAGATATACACTGGGAGAGTGGTAGGTTGGAGGAGTGGGTCTTGCTTTTCATTATTTGCTTTCCATATATTGTTGGACATTACATGCATATAATACATTCATGGACAATACATGATTGAATTGTATTATTCTTTTAATGTAGCCTAAAATAAAATATAGAAGATAGAGGAGTCATCACATTCCACCAGGTTTAACATGGTAAGTTAATTTTCGTACAAGTAAATGTAGAAGGGCTTATATTAGCATGAGAGATAAGGGTCTGTTTTCAAAATAATCTTGTAATGAGTCTGTATTTTACTGGATTTTGACTGAGCAAGGGGTTGTCTTGTTATAATGGGCAAACTTTGGGATATTGTTCATACAGGATTTGCAAGATGGATCCCCAAAGATCTGGGCGAGGAGAGATCTGCAGACATTTCTGAGATAGCATCTGGTTTGGATACTGTATAAGACCATGAAGGAATTTTCTTGAAAAATCGTCACTGAATGTTTTGGGGGACCACCACCCCAGAATATGAGTTACTCTCATACAGAGGCATCATGATTTGTATGGATGCAGCAACCCTGTTTTCAAAAAACAAACAAACAAACAACAACAAAAACAACAACAACAACAAAAAACTAGGAAGCTCTGTCAGAGCCCCTAATGAACTAAAAACAAAACATTACACCCATGCTGATATCCCTATACATTTTCTGGTCCCCATTACCCTCATTTCCATTTATTGTACCAAAGAAAACAAGAAGAAAATAATCTTTGTGAAGATTAAATGACGCATTATAAGGTGAGAGTTTGAAACAGTAAGTCAATATACATGTAGGGTAGCAAGCTGAATTCTCCCGAATTCCTCTGAATAATCAAGTCACATCAAAGTTGATACGCCAGGCCTCTTGACAGGACATATTATTTGAAATAAATTAATATGATTTTGTGGCCCACATAATATCCCACCAAAGGCTTATGGAGTCCTTTTCTTGTAGCTTCCTCTCTTTCACCCACCAACATTTCAATGCAATTAGCATCTGGAAGAAAAACTCCTATTTCCTATAAAAATCCATGAGGGAGTTGAAGGGGGATGGACTAAGAAAAGGGGAGAGTGAATGAGCACTGTTCCCCACTGTTTATAGAAAAGCTCTTTCTATTCAACGTAAATTCACGTTTTTTATTTAATTAATATTTTTTTTAATTTAAACATATAATGTAACCCCACTACCCTCTCCCAACACCCTCCCCCCACCCCCCTCAGTTTGTTTTATGACATTAAGAGTCTCTTTTGGTTTGTCTTCCTCCCAATCCCATCTTGTTTCATTTATTCTTTTCCTACCCCCTTAGCCCCCACCCCTGATGCATCTCCACTTCCCCATATAAGGGAGATCATATGATAGTTGTCCTTCTCTGATTGACTTATTTCACTAAGCATAATACCCTCTAGTTCCATCCATGTCGTCGCAAATGGTAAGATTTCATTTCTTTTGATGGCTGCATAGTATTCCATTGTATATATATACCACCTCTTCTTTATCCATTCATCTATTGATGGACATCTAGGCTCTTTCCATAACTTTGCTATTGTGGACACTGCTGCTATAAACATTCGGGTACACGTGCCACTTTGGATCACTACGTTCGTATCTTTAGGGTAAATACCCAGTAGTGCAAGTGTTGGGTCATAAGGTAGCTCTATTTTCAATTTTTTGAGGAACCTCCATGCTGTTTTCCAGAGTAGTTGCACCAGCTTGCATTCCCACCAACAGTGTAGGAGGGTTCCCCTTTCTCCGCATCCTTGCCAGCATCTGTCATTTCCTGACTTGTTCGTTTTAGCCATTCTGACTGGTGTGAGGTGATATCTCATTGTGGTTTTGATTTGTATTTCCCTGATGCCCAGTGATGTGGAGCACTTTTTCATGTATCTGTTGGCCATCTGGATGTCTTCTTTGCAGAAATGTCTGTTCATGTCCTCTGCCCATTTCTTGATTAGATTATTTGTTCTCTCAATGGAGAAAAACTGAGAGCTTTTCCGCTAAGGTCAGGAACACGGCAGGGATGTCCACTATCACCACTGCTATTCAACATAGTACTAGAAGTCCTAGCCTCAGCAATCAGACAACAAAAAAAAAATTAAAGGCATCCAAATCGGCAAAGAAGAAGTCAAACTATCACTCTTTGCAGGTGATATGATACTATATGTGGAAAACCCAAAAGGCTCCACTCCAAAACTCCTAGAGCTTGTACAAGAATTCAGTAAAGTGTCAGGATATAAAATCAATGCACAGAAATCAGTTGCATTTCTTTACAACAACAATGAGTAAATTCACTTTTAAAGTGAAAACAAACACTCTTCAACACCAGTTGAAGCCATAAATTCCTGAATGCCTCTGGCTTGTTTGGGAATATCTGCTTTGTGAGCCTAACTGATGGTGGGATTGTTTAGCATCCAGCCAGCAGACTACTTAACTGGTCTTAGCCATCCCTGCCAGGGTATTAATACGGCTTCTAATTGCTCTCAGCTGGGAATTTCGTTCCCTCGGACAGATGGGATAGTCACAAGGGAAACCTGGCCATCTGCTCTGTGGCCCAACAGAGCCATCAGAAGAAGCAGGACTGGATCACAGGCTAGGTCAAGGGGTTCTTGAATATATAACCTCGTTAGCTCTTGGCAATTATGTCTAAATTCCCACACACAATGGGGGAAAATGCATTTTAAACAACTCTTATTACTACACAATTTAAAATAGTGAGTCATTCTCAAGTGGGCTTCAAGATTTTAGGACATATTTATACTTTTAAAAACTAAGAAGAAAAATAGGAATAGAATATTTCTAAGTTGGTTGAGATAGACCTTTAAAAAGTTGTTAATCAAGTCCTTTGGTTCACAAGCTGTACTTACTGAGATTTTTATTTTTAATATCTTCTCATAGTGTAAGCTCTGAGAGGTTTGTTTTTTGTTTTGCTGTGTTGTTTGCTTGTTTCTTTCTTTCTTTCTGTAATGCCAGTGTCAAGCTTTGATTATCAAGGCATCCTTTTCAGAGAGGTGTCCACTTCATATATGCTGACCTGCAAAAAACAAATTGCATCCAAAGGCTAGAAGAGAGCCAGGCCACCCCCTCCCATTAGGCTCCCTTATTTTAGAGATTTTAGTTGATTCCAATAACTGACTGCACGTGTTTATTCTCTTCCCACACTTTAAACTCCTGCACTTATATTTTGTTAAAAGAAAACAAATTTCTACTGAGTAAGTTTGAAGACCTAATTGGCTTTATTCAATGATTGATGAACTGGGGAGCATCCCATCCAGCAAGTAAAGAGATGTTCTCAGGAGCTTACAAAATGGAAGATCTTTATAGGCAGCAGCACTGGGGCAAGAAATTATGAGTAAAAGATAAGAAAAGATCGTTACAATTCAGGACGTCTTCCTTTGGAAGGGAAGGGAACAACAACATGGTAGTTTTTGTTTGTTTGCTTGATGGCTTGTTTGCTTATTATTATTTTTTTAACCATGTATATTATGTCACTAGGGCTGATCCCAATATTTTAGCCTGAAAGAGGATAAAACCATAATTAAGTCTTGGTTTGCTGTCCTGGGGAGCAAATGACTCCACCCAGGGCTTGTTGTTTCTTTTCTAACAGTGCTAAATCCTCAGATTAAGAGTGAGTCCACAAACTCTAGGCCCCCAGTTTCAACCCCAATAGAAGCAGAATCCCACCCTATGCCCTCTCTCTCTCTCCCTCCCTCCCAACTACCCTGCTGTGTGACCCCGCATGTGCCCTGTGATTTCCAGACTTGTGAGTGGTAAACCTTTCTGTTTTAGTTTCCTAATGGCTTTGCTGAAGAAGTCTTGCAATCGTTAAGAGCCATGAAGGTGGGTCCAGCCACAGCACTGGTTATTGGTAGACTGAGACTGGTTTCCATTTCTATGGTTAGGCCGTCTCTGATTTAAGTTCCCTGTGGTTTGACCCAAGAGCAAGGTTGCACGTAGGAAATTAGGAGACTGTGTCCTGTCCCTCCTAAATTAACCATGAAATAGTTAAGCTTACCCACAGACTACATTTCTTGTTACCCAAATTAGAAGTAATTGGCACATTAACTCTCTGCAATGGTTTTCTTTTACTTCATTTGATAAAGATGATATGGCACCCTCAAAACATGCTTATGATAGAATCATTCAATTGATTCAATACAACAAATGGTGAAAGGCAAAATACAAAATTGGCTATGCTTTAGTGTCATCTGTGCAAAACTATCTGTGCCCCCTGCTAATGGAATTATTTACATAATGTGTTAACAGTATATATTAACTAACTTCAGCTGGCTTCTGGAACTAGAGTTGGCACACCAGGTAAGCAAGTGTATTGCTTGGAAAGCTTGGCAGTGGCTGCAGTGGTAGAAGCAATAATCAGAGATCCCTATCTGAGGGTAGGGCAAACACATACTTGTAAGTGTGTAAAGTAAATAAAAAAGATGAGCTATGATTATTAATATTTAGAGTGAAAAGGAGAGCATATTATTTCAATGCATAATTTTCAGGAGAGAGAAAGAAAAAAGGAAAACCAAACCCACTGAACTGATTTACTTATAACTTTACATCTTTGCCAATCAAATCAGACTGATTACATTACTACTCTGATGATTTAACATGATGGAATAAAATGCATTATTTCATCCATCATTTCTCACCCTGTAAATAACACTCTAAAACATATAGACACAACGTTAATCACACTTGATATTGAAGGCAATTTGTATTCAGATACGCCTGAGTACACCACAACGAATTTATCTTTCATCCAGTGTCATGGATCAGACTGCAGTCCTGGTCTGTAACCTTGAAGGTACAAAATATATCTTTCAGATACTCACTAGGACATGAGAAGTCACAGAAGCCTTTTACTAAACTTGTCTCTGAGTGAAATCACTTCTCACCACTGTACTCTGGCTACTTTGGTCCAGGCCATTGCTTAAATTATTGTAAAAGTCTCTACTTCTCTCCCTGTGTTCATCCTTGGTCTCTCATCTCACACGGATGTCAAGAATGATCTTTTAAAAAGGGCTCTAGGTGAGATTACATGAATTGACTCTTCCACTAAATACTATAAAACATACAGATAGGGATGCCTGGGTGGCTCAGTGGGTTAAGCCTCTGCCTTCGGCTCAGGTCATGATCTCGGGGTCCTGGAATCGAGCCCCACATCAGGCCCTCTGCTCAGCAGGGAGCCTGCTTCCCCCTCTCTCTCTGCCTGCCTCTCTGCCTACTTGTAATCTTTTTCTCTGTCAAATAAATAAATAAAATCTTTAAAAAAACATACAGATAAAACACTTGTTAATCACTGCAAAGTCTTGGAAGAGCTAAAAAGATAATGAAAAACTGCCAGGCTGAATTTTGGAGAACCAGGGAGGTAACCAAACTTTTGGAACATCAAAAATACATGAAGGGTTTACACATGTCACATGCTTGAACTGAGAATTGCATGTTTTACTGGGGTCATTAGAGCAGAATTTCAGGTACAGTGACTGTTCAACAGGACAATCTCAAAGCCTCTCTTCCCATATTAAATGGAGAACGAGACCATCAGCTCTAACTACACAAGTTGTACAGGGCAAAAGTTCAGGATGGAAGCGGGGCATTCTAGTACATTGCAAGGTAAATCGTGTCCCCTGAAACTGTGTCGTATACAACAAGCCAAAACCATATGAAACAGATTCACTGGGATTCCTAAAATCTTCACCCTCAGGATAAAGGCAAACCTGAATACAGCAATCTTATTCTTAGTCCAGACTACTGTAGATAAGGTTGAGGTCATGATGAGCAAAGCAAAGGAAGAAAGAGAAAATGAAAAGAACAATTATTGTCCCTAAGAGGCTGAATCTACAGACCACCCTTCATGTCTTCTGCATGAGGATTTGGGTGGGTCTGCAAACATCAAGTCATGACCTCAGTTTGTTACAGTCTCCAAATGGTGTTGTCCCCTCGCACCTAGCAGAAGCAAACACACCAGAGGCACCACGGGAGAAGAGCAATGACCCCCAGGCTTCATGAAAATGCCAAAAATATTTTTTTGCAAGAACAATGGTAGCCAAGTATATGAAGAAGATCACAATAATAGCAACAGACAGTGGGACCAACAGAACATGCATATACACTGTATACACACATCCAGTGCATATACATTGGAATGTATAGACATGCATAGTGAAAACAATAATGGCAAGGTCAATTGTTTGCATCAATGGACCAAATTATTCTCACTTTGTATTTCCTTGGTTGTTTGGTTTTTTTCTTTTGTTTGTCGTTTGCTGCTTTTCAGCTCCTATCTTAAATAGTGAAGTCTATTGCCCTGTCACCTAATCTGGGCTGGCTTGGAGGCTTTGCTTTGGCTAACAGAATGCATTAGAAGTGATGGTGTGCCGGTTTCAAAACTAAACTCAAATACTCTGTGTGTATCGGCTATTTTCTTTGCTCTCTATGGTCACCGTGAGAACAGACATTACCGAACCGGCTGGAAAATGAATCACATGGAGACAACCAGACACACCACACTCAAGGTCATCTGAGATCATCCCAAAACTAGCCAAATCACGAAATACGAAAGCAAGCCCACGTCAGACAAGGAAAACACACACACACACACACACACACGCACATCACTGAGACATGAGGACTAAATAAACACTATTCCAGCTATACATTTCTTGTCTCTCAGTTCCTAATTTACCCCTCCAAAACTGCTCACAATCCTTTTAGGCAGTTACCCTTCAAAGTTCTCACTACAGAGTGCGTTCTGCAGAAATTGTGGAGAACGATTCTAATATCTTCCAGTAGAGGGCGCTGGAGGGACATTTCAGGAAGAAGAGGCCCTGCTTCCTGATTCTGATAATTGATTCTTGGTTGATCACCAGCGTGCATGGGAGGGGGTGCTCAGAACACCACAGTCTGTCATCACCCTCGCAGCCCTGACCTGGCCCAGTGATCATCTCATGGGTCGCTTCCAACTAGGGACACTGAGTGCTCCAAGGCTGCTACATTCAACGGAGTCCCCACTCTGTCTTAAGAAGTCGTTCCCTTTTCTGGTCTCTTAAAAGACATGCTATAATTTTTGAAATATGTGTATAAATGAGTGTGTATGTGTTTCATGTATGTAGAATTTATTTTGGGATATAATATGACTTAATTATGTCGTCATTGCATAGGGAAAAGCACATTTATCCAAGCATATACATTAAATAAACGACAGACTGTCCTTTCCCCAGGGGTATGTCTAGCAGATTTGAAGTGATCATAAATGATGAGTTCCGTCTGTAGGCTCCGTATCTATCCACGTAGATCTGTCACTTTGCAAAGGCCACAACACTGCCCTAAATCATACAGCTTCAAAGATCTCTGTGTTTGGGAATACAATTTCATTATTTCTGTATTTTCCCCTTTCCTCTAGAATTACCAAGGCAAATTTAAACCTTGGTTTTTAACATAAACTTTGATAAATTAGATGTCACAGCATATTGCGGCTTTTACTGAACCTCATTTTAAATGTATCGATTAATAGAAGGAGAATGACATTTTTGTAAAACTGAGTGATTCAACAACATTCTGTGTCACTTCATTTAAAGGTTAAGTTTCTGCAAGTGTGTGTGCTTGGCTTGATTTAGATCCTGTGCCATCTCTGGGGTCCAGCAAGCAAGGCCACATGGTTGGCAGCCCCACTCGAATCCAATTGCTTGTGGACGAACTGCACTTCCTTAAGAATTTCTTGTGGAAAAAGCAAAAAAAGTTGTTTCTAAAAATCTTTCTCCATCATTCCTTTATATATTTCCTCCTATACTACAAAGCTTTTATTTCATTATAGTCTCTTTCACATGAATTATGACAACAGGATTTATTAAATTTACCAATGCTTCTATTATTATTTATCACTTCTTAGCATGGTACAAGCACTATGTAAAATGTTCCACATGTATTCGCTCATTCTATCTCCCAAATTATGAAATTTCCCGTTATGAAGTAGGACTGATGGTAAGCCATATGTAGTAGAGCAGACCAATTTTTGTTAAAATATTGCAATGATTCCGTTACAAATAGGAAGTAGCTACTTCCTTAGTGTTCTGTCCTTCCCTGCCCAGACATCTCCCTTGTGCTTTTCCTATTAGCTCTCCTCACAGCTCTCCGAAATTCAGGGAAAAGAGGAAATGTTTGGCCCAGCTGGGGCTCCAGTTACCTGCTCTGTGCTTAACCAGCATCCTTTCTGGGTGCTCAGTGTTTCTGTTGTACCAGTTATTATTATTTTGAGTATCAACCATGGAAAAGGGTATTTCCTCTAAATTACAAATAAGAAAGTTCAAATTTAGAATGTAAATTGTACACCTATAGTCCGCAGTTGTTAGGTATCAGATATAGAATTCAACCCAACCCCATGGAATGAGATTCCACAAATCATTGGATTAAAATTGCAATCAGTTATGAAAGCAGAGTTGGCAGCCCCATCTCACCCGTTTGAACAAATGGCCTCATCCTCAATCACAAACAACATCAGCAGAAATCTTTGACTACTATTAGTTCTGGAGTTTCAAGCACTGGTTTCTTAAACCCTCCATTTTTCAGTGTGTGTAGATACAGCCATAAAATCTAATACACAGTCAAATTATTTAGAAATTTCAGCCGCTTTCAAATCCATCTGTTTACTGATGTCTTTTGACACTATAAATCATTTTGCCCAACAAAAGAAAGCAGGATTCATCAGCTATGTGTCAGAATTCCATTATGATTCCAAATTTTTTTTCCCTGAATGAAATCTATCACCTTTAAAGTCAAAGCTGGCTACAGGGAGATGAGGAAACAAATATTGTCTCATACCTATGAGCACTATTTTCCAGTAATACCAAATGATGGTGAAACAAAAAGAAGTAAAAATTGCACAACACTTAAAGGTACTTGAAACAATTATTTTTTTACTATATTTCACTTCATGCAATGAATGCTTAGTAATTTTTTTCTAGTAATCCAATGCATGTAAAAATGGTTATAGCAAGATAATTTATACTGGCTGCATTACTACAAACCAAACATACAATAATAGAATAATTATTCCACAAAAAAGTATAAACAGTAGATTAAGTATTATGCATTTATTTGAAATTATGATTATAAAACTAAGTAGTAGCCTATAAAACTCTTATAATGTTAAGCATAAAAAGTTGAATACAAAAACATAGGTATATCCTTATTTTGGGAAGCTTAATTTTTTCCTTCCATTTTCTCTTATTTAATTAATGTGTCTATGACACAGCCATAACCAGATTATTTCTAAATCTTGCCAATATTCAATTCCATTTGTGTTCTAATATCCTTTCCTTCTACAAATTATTCTGTATCCATTTAGGTAAAAGACTATGTATGACATTTGGAAGCTGCGGTTAGTGATGATTGCTAGGATATGTGAGCATAGTTGGTCTAAAGTGAAAGAAAATAAAGACATTATGTAGAGAGAAAGTGAGGTTATCCTGTAGTAGTTTTGTGTCTGATGCTCAAAATTGTCCCAAAGACCTAGGTAAGTCTTGATTCTTTTCCAAATTTGCTTATAAAAAACATATTTAGATTCCACGAACTAATACTATGACCTTCCTGATGGAAGCTTAGTGGAAGGCAATGTGGGTACAGAAGCCTAAGGAGGAAAGAAGTCATAGAAGGTGGGGCCAGGGTTACAGGGCCATCAAATTTGGGAAACTGTGAGGTCATGGTAATCAAATTTAAACACTTCCCTTTTCTTTATCATTATAAAATGTGTTAATAACACTGGCAGTTACTTACAAGGTGGTACTTCTCTTTTAGAAACTAACTAACTAAATATATACGTATTTTAGAGAGGTATGTTTATACACTTTGAAGCATAATTGTTATTACCGGAAAATGTTTTTCCTTATATTATATTATCTTCTTAGGTAATATGGCCAAAGTAGAAAATTATAACAGTTCAGGTAAAAAAGGAAAGTAGTTGATCTCAAAAGGGGCAGCAGAAGAGTGAAAATTCTTTTAATTCTGGATAGATGAGAATGGTGGAGCCCACAGAATGTATTGAGAGACTAAATGTGGGGATAAAGACAGGAGTCAGAAATGACACTGGGATGTTTGGTCTCAAACACTGAAAGAATGGGGTTACCCTCTACTGAGACACAGAGTAGAAGGTGCTGGCTTGGAAGAAAATACAAGTAATGTAGTTTCATCAATGTTACTTTTAGATACCAACAAACCTGCATACCTGTTCTTATCTTCACTCATCCATTTATCTCTCCCTCCTGTGAGGGTAAAAGAGGGTGATCTAATGCTAATATCACCAGTTCTGTTTTGGGATCTATCCCTATCAATTTCCAATAGTCATTACTTATTTTTTAATATATTTTATTGTTTTCCATTTTTCCAATTTAAATTTGATTAACATATAATATATTATTGTTTTCACAGGTAGAGGTCAGTAATTCATTGGTCTTATATTAACACTCAGTGCTCACTAAATCATCTGCCCTCATTAATGTCCATCACCCAGGTACCCTATTCCCCCACCCCCATCACCTCCAGCAACATTCAGTTTGTTTCCTATGATTAAGAGTCTCTTGGGGTTTGTCATCCTCTCTGATTTCACCTTGTTTTATTTTTCCTCTCTTCCCCTATGATTCTCTGTTTTGTTTATAAAGTTCCACATATCAGTGAGATCATATGATAATTGTCTTTCTCTGAATGACTTATTTCACTTAGCATACTACCCTCTAGTTCCACCTATATGGTTGCAAATGGCAAGATTTCAATTTTTGATGGCTGTGTAGTATTCCATTGTATAAATGTAACTCTTCTTCTTTATCCATTCATGTTTCAGTCAACACCTGGGCTCATTCCATAGTTTGGCTATTGTGGACATTGCTGCTATAAACGTTGGGATGCAGGGACCCCTTCAGATCACTTCCTTTGTATCTTTGGTGTAAATACCCAGTAAAGTAATTGCTGGGTCATAGCCTAGTTCTATTTTCAACTTTTGGAGTACTGCCATACTGTTTTCCAGAGAGGCTGTAACAGCTTGCCTTCCCAACAGTGTAAGAGGGTTTTCCTTTCTCCTCATCCTCTCCAATATGTCATTCCCTGACTTGTTAATTTTAGTCATTCTAACTGGTGAGAGGTGGTATCTCATAGTGGTTTTGATTTTACTTCCCTGATGCCAAGTGATGTTGAGCATTTTTTCATGTGTCTGTCGGTCATTTGGATGTCGTCTTTGCAGAAATGTCTGTTCATGTCTTCAGTCCACTTCTTGATTGGATTATTTGTTCTTTAGGTGTTAAGTTTGATGAGTTACTTACAGATTTTGGATACTAACCCTTTATCTGATATGTCATTTGCAAATAAATATCTTTTCCCATTCTGTAGGCTATCTTTTGGCTTTGTCAACTGTTTTCTTTGTTGTGTAAAAGCTTTTGATCTTGATGAAGTCCCAAAAGTTCATTTTTGCCTTTGCTTTCCTTGCATTTGTCGATGTTTCTAGGAAGAAGTCGCTGCGCTGAGGTTATAGAGATTGTTGATTGTATTCTCCTGTAGGATTCTAATAGATTCCTGTCTCACATTTAGGTCTTTCACCCATTTTGAGTGTATTTCTATGTATGATATAAGGAAATGGTCCAGTTTCATTCTTCTGTATGTGGCTGTCCAATTTTCCCAACACCATTTCTTGAAGAGACTTTTTTTTTTCCCCTTTGGACATCCTTTCCTGCTTTATTGAAGATTAGTTGACCACAGAGTTGAGGGTCCATTTCTGGGCTCTCTATTCCATTCCATTGACCTATGTGTCTGTTTTTGTGCCAGTACCATGCTGTCTTGATGATTAAAGCTTTCTAGTAAAGCTTGAAATCAGGCAACACTATGCCCCAGTTTTGTTTTTCTTTTTCAACATTTCTTTATTCAGGTTCTTTTCTTGTCCCATATAAAATTTAGGATTGTTTGTTCCAGCACCTTGGAAATGCCAATAGAATTTTGATGGGGATGGCATTGAAAGTATGTATTGCTCTGGGAAGTATAGACATTTTCACGGATGACATGCTATTTTATATGGAAAACCCAAAAGACTCCACCCCCAAAACCCCAAACTAGAACTCATACAGCAATTCAGTAATGTGGCGGGATACAAAATCAATCCACAGAAATCAGTTGCTTTCTTATACACTAACAGTGAAAATAAAGAAAGGGGAGTTAGATAATCAATTCCATTTACTATAGCACCAGGAACCATAAGATACCTGGGAATAAACCTAACCATAGATGTAAAGGATCTGTACTAGAGGAACTACAGAACACTCATGAAAGAAACTGAAGAAGACGTGAAAAGATGGAAAAGTATTCCATGCTTATGGATTGGAAGAATAAACATTGTTAAAACATCTATTCTTTGGTTTAAAGTCTAATTTGTCTGATGCAAGAAGTGCTACCCAGCTTCCTTTTGATGCCCTTTAGCATGATATCAAACAGTCAATAATCCTCCAATATATACTTCATCTTCATATTATCCCCAGTTTTGCTTGTTCTTCTCTTTGTTCTTTTTCAGACTTTTTGGAAACCTTTCTTCTTAAATCAGTGTCTCTAGGATCTGCCTCAGGGATTCCCTCTGTGTGCTACCTTAGGAATAACACCTGCTATCACCCCCAAAGTCACTGTCTCCAGCCAAAATCTATGTCTCAATCTAGTCTTGCCCTACACTGAATATATCCACTGAGCTTTTCAAAATTGACTGGCATCTCAAACTAAATACATTCTCCAAAACTAAAACTCTCATTTCTCTCAATGTTCTGCCCTAAACAAACTTCTCCTTTCAGATATCCACATCAGTAAAAGACATCGCTCTCTAATCTAGTTGTTCAAGCCAAAAGAAGCTAGGATCTCTCTTGGACGTTAATCCTCTACTTATCCACCTACATCTATATCTTTAATCAATTAAACTTCATAATATGAGAAGGAAATTGGAAACGAATGAGAACACATGATAACATGTTGATTCTTTTCTGATAGGAGCTCCACTCCCAACCCAAAGGAAGGGTTGAATTTCTTTTTTCTACTATTAAAACCATTAAGAAAAAGGATCATATTTTCTACATTTGACTCATTCCTCTTGAAGACAGTCATTGTTTCATTTAAACATACATGATATAAAGTTGTTGTTGGACATCATGATTCTCTTTATAAAATGACATTCATAAACTTCAGATAACAACTGGAGTCAGACTACAGATGAATAGAAATTTCCAGGGAGAAAAAAATGTAAGATCAGGTGAGCATTTACCACATTTGCCCTTTCATTGTATCTCCGATTGGTAATATGAAATGAGAACTAGCATTCTTTTTTTGTACATGAGGGAATTTAGATGCTGAATCGTGAAGCAAATTGCTCAAAATCACACATTCAGAAAGTAATGGACTTAGGTTAAACTGTCATTTCTCTAAAATCTCTTAATTTATGCTATATCAAAATCCCATACCTATGTTTTTGTTCATGACTCAACACTTTTTATTTCAAATTGATAATAAATGTATTAATTTGTTGTTACCATCTCACATAAATTATTTAAGTAGATAATAGTTAAGGGAACTTGTCTTCTGGTGAGCATTAGGTGTGATACTTTGCTTCATGTGTTTTGTCAATTCATTCATTCATCATGATAATTTCACTATTGCCATTATATTTTGCAAAATGTATTAGAGACACAGACATTAAATATCAGGAATCCTTCTTTAACAAATGTCAGAAACAAAAATCAAATGATTTAAGTAAATATGTAATTCCCTGGCTTATGTAATTAAACAAAACACAGATGACTTATGAGGGTGAAAGGGCAAATAATGTAAGAACCAGGAACATAGCTAGGCTTAAAAAAAAAAAAAAAAAACTAAACTCATTAAAACGAACTCTCTCTATTGCTGTGTATTGTTGTTCCTTGGCTTCATTCTTTTCACCAAAACAGCACTTTCTAAACCTAATTAACATCTTTCCCTAACCCTATTTTTAAAAATTCCTGAAAAGTAATTCTAATTGGCATGTCTTGGTCACATTATTGCCCCTTGGTGAATCAGGAAGAACGGGGTGTGCATAGAGAGGGTCACCGCTAATAGTGTTTTGACTGAGTGTGTGTGTTGGGGCGGGGGGAGCAGATGCGAAGCAAGACTATTTCCTTATAAAAGTAATCTTTTAGAAGAGATTAAACAACTCATAAGTGGTGGGGCTGAGATCTCAAATCTTTTTACTTCAAAAATCATGTCTCAGAATGTTGAAAAAGAAAGCCAAAGTTAGTGGCATCACAATTCCAGACTTCAAGCTCATTACAAAACTGTAGTCATCAAGACAGTATGGTACAGCACAAAAACAGGCACATAGATCAATGGAACAGAATAGAGAGCCCAGAAATAGACCCTCAACTCTGTGGTCATTTAATCTTCAGCAAAGCAGGAAACAATGTTCAATGGAAAAAAAAGTATCTTCAACAAATGGTGTTGGGAAAATTGTACAGCCACATGCAGAAAAATGAAACTAGACCATTTCCTTACACCACACACAAAAATAGACTCAAAATGGATGAAAGACCTCAATGTGAGACAGGAATCCATCAAAATCCTTGAGGATTTACAGAGGCAGCAACCTCTGTAACCTCAGCCATGTCAACTTCTTCCTAGAAACATCGCTAGAGGCAAGGGAAGCAAAGGCAAAAGTGAACTATTGGGACTTCCTCAAGATCAAAAGCTTTTGCACAGCAAAGGATACAGTCAACAAAACCAAAAGACAACTGACAGAATGGGAGAAGATATTCGCAAATGATATATCAGATAAAGGGCTAGTTTCCAAAATCTATAAAGAACTTATCAAACTCAACACCCAAAGAACAAATAATCCAATCAAGAAATGGGCAAAAGACATGAACAGACATTTCTGCCAAGAAGACATCCAAATGGCCAACAGACACATGAAAAAGGGCTCCACATCACTCAGCATCAGGGAAATACAAATCAAAACCATGAGATACACCTCACACCAGTCAGAATGGCTAAAATTAACAAGTCAGGAAACAACAGATGTTGACAGGGATGTGGAGAAAGGGGACCCTCCTACACTGTTGGTGGGAATACAGGCTGGTGCAGCCACTCTGGAAAACAGGTTCCTCAAAAAGTTGAAAATACAGCTACCCTATGACTCTGTAATCACACTGTTGGGTCTTTACCATAAAGATAAAATTGTAGTGATCTGAAGGGGCACATGCACCCGAATGTTTATAGTGGAAATGTCCACAGTAGCCAAACTATGGAAAGAACCTAGATGTCCATTAACAGACAACTGGATAAAGAAGATATGGTGTATATATACAATGGAATACCATGCAGCCATCAAAAGAAATGAAACCTTGCCATTTGCAATGACGTGGATGGAAGAAAAGGGTATTATGCTGAGTGAAATAAGTCAATCAGAGAAAGACAATTATATACTTTCTCTGAAATGAGGAATTTGAAAGGTATAGTGGGAGGTTGTGGAGGGTAGGGATGGAAAAAAATAAAACAAGATGGGATTGGGAGGGAGACAAACCATTAGAAACTCTTAATCTCAAGAAACAAACTGAGGGTTGTGGGGGGTGAGGGGAAAAGGATAGGGTGGTTGAGTTATGGACACTGGGGAGGGTATATGCTATGGTGAGTGCTGTGAAATGCATAAACCTGATGATTCACAGACCTGTACCCCTGGGGCAAATAATACATTATATGCTAATAAAAATAATTTTTAAAAATAATGTCTCTTTAAACTTAAGACTACTGCCTTTCAATAAGCATCTGGGTAGGGAAAATTATGAAAATGGCAAGTCCCTGATTTTTCCTATACTGCAAATAAATACATTTTTCCATCTTTCTCCCAATTTTTACATGAATAATTTGTTGAATCTTAATTAGATCTTTTCACATAAACTTATGTGCTGCTAAACTTAAAAGCAGAATTAAAAAAAAAAACTTTGTCAGATCATATATTCAGATTTGACTTTGGAAGTCTATGGTAATTAAGCTTGTCCAGTTAAGAAACAGGTTATGTTACCCAATCAAATTATAGTTTTAGAGTGTTCTACTCCTTTGTTTACACAACCAGTAGACATACTGTCTTCAGAAAAAAAATATGTATGCTGAAAAAGACAAAAAAGTTTAGGTTCTGTTGTTTTTCTATTGACTTTTTTAGTTGTGTGTTTTTTTTTTTCTTTCAGACACATACAGAGATAACTGCACTTGGTAAAAAATTCAAACTATTATGGATATCTTTGACAAAAGAATGCATAGAAGCTGGATTTTATAAATGTTAATATCTGTGCAATATAATATATTCCATCAAGAACATTCCCTTACTATTGGTGTTCCTATACACTTAAAAGTTGAGCTACTTGATCACATGAGAAAATAGACTTAAAAAATACCATGGTTAAAAATATGTTGACATATGTAATAATGTATACCTAACATGAATTCGGTGATGTAAGACATCATAATTCATGTGTGATTTTTAGGTAAATAAATTTAGAATCCACATGCTGTAGATTATAAACCAATAATGTGATTGAAAAAGATATTTAAAAGTATTTCTTTAAAGACAAACATTAATGGAAAATCTGGATGTAAGGTTGAGGAAACACTGCCCATTAACAGAAGGAAGTATGACCTTACCACAGGGATTCACATCTGGTTTTGAGACTACCCTTAAGAACTTCTAATACTCTCATACCTTCCCTCATAGTTTGGGGAATGTTAGCCTCATGCTCTCTGAAGACAACCTGCAGGTAACACTTTCCTGAGTGTTTAGTGTCAGTGAGCCTAAATAAAGCAACAGTTACATCTCCATAAGCATCTGCAAACATGTCCAGGGTTCAGGCTAGTCTGACATCCAATCTGAGACTGAGAGAGGCAATAGGATATGATTCCACTCCAAGGCATAAACATATGAACTAAGATTAAACCTTGGGATTTCTGATTCCAAAATGAAAGTATTTCACTGTGTCATTCTGTCCCATTTTATTTGGGAAAAGACCCAACTTTGGTAACATTTTTCCAATATGATAACAGGAACTTTGAAGATGATGATCCCATCGTAATTCTCAAAAAATTAATGATTGGTTAATGCCACCTCTTCAATAATGCTGTTCTTCCCACAAGCTGCTTTGTACTGTAGGTCCCTCCATCTGTTCTTCATGAATGAAATACTGTAAGACCCTCACTAATGATAAGTAATAACCCTGTCTGTGCCACAGGGACACTCCAGATGCATCTCAGAGCTTATGTAGGTCTGGAGGTGCCAAGAACAGAGTTTAAGCTGCTTTTCCCTTCATGGATAATGGTCATTGTTATGATCCCCAAGACAGATTATCTTGTGCCTATGTTCCTTCTCCTCTTTAGATGAGTTCTCTATCTTACTTTTCACTGGTCTGGGATAGAAGAAAAATTTGTTGAGACAAATTGTGAAAAGAATGTAAAAGTAATGAAAAAGAAACAAATTATTAGGAAGAGCTATCCAAATCTCATTTTCTATTCTCTCCATCATCATTTTGCTTATAAAATAAAAATAAGCTTTAAAACTAAACTCTCAAAATATGCTTGAAGGAAAGAAAAAAGGAACAGCTTATAACTGGGCAAAATCTCATGGACTCTGGTGTCCTATCAACCTGTGTTTCAAGTCTGGATTCTGCTCCTCATCAGCTGTGTGATACTTGATGAGTTACTTAACCTCTCTGTACCTGAGTTGTTTTTTTTTTTTTTCGACTTTAGGCAAGTTGCATTATCACAGCCGTAATGCAGTAAAAAGAATTAAACAATATAAATCATTATAACTGTGCATGGTATTGTAAGGATATGACAGATGGTGATATAGCTCTTTTGCTTCCTATTCTTTCTGTAGAAAAACTCTTAAACACACCTGCCATTTCATTCTGGCACAAAAGATTAGGTGAAATTCAGAAATTGTCAGGAAGTAACCAAAACCCCACTCCGTGCTGATCTGACACCTGACTGAGATTCCTTTTGAACAGAATTAGATCAATTTAATGCACCTATAAAATGTCACATTAAGAAACACTGCCTTACCCAACCTGGGTTGAAATTATCATTCCTTTCCTGATGTGTAAGACACCCATTCCTGGAGGAACAGTGGTAAGAAGTGGAAATAGTTCATATCCATCTTCCCAGACAATTTTGGTATAAACGATGCCCACCCTGTTCAGAGGGTATCACTGCTCTGTCAACTACTCTGATTCCATTCTCTTCTGGAATAAGGCACAGTCCTATTCTAGAGAAATTGCTTGAGAAGAATACAAGATCTGTGTTGACTACACCTGGCTCTCTCAAGACGGCAGTGGGCCTATCATATATAAACTGTTCATTTGTTTGCATTCCAGCCCAAAGGAAAAATCATGAATAGTTCTGCAATCCATGCAGCAAATCGAATGTTGTGAAAAGGGAAACACGAAAGTCTTAATATCCTGCAGGTAGATGATCTTCTAGAAGATTTATTTTAGGGAAAGGAGAGAAGATATACATACACCTCATGAGAAGGCAGTTTTTCTGCATAACCCTCCTTTCACCTCATATTTTCATAATAAGCAAAGAGGCCTAGAGTTTTGCCTTTTTTGAAGTCAGTTTCACAGGTGGAAGTGAAATCAGCAGGACCCAACAAGTAGGTTCAAGTAAGGGCCCATGGGAAGGAGGACACAAGGAAGCTACTCCCAGCAAGGTCAATAAGCAGATGCTAAAAGCATCACCCCTAAAGAGCATTTTTCCACTAGATCGCCAAAATTAAAAGACCAAATGGAGATCTGGAATGAAGTTTGAGCTCATAATAAAGATTATATAAATGTGTGTGTGTGTGTGTGTGTGTGTGTGTGTGTGTGTGTGTGTGTAATTTCTCCAAGCTTATGTCCCTTAGAAAACTTAGAAGTTCATGGTAAGTGACTGATCAGAGACTTAGACTCTTGGCCAAAAACAAAACAAAACAAAACAAAAAGACCATGAGCCATAAAGAAGATTTGTATTTCCTTTATTTCTTTATCTACTGGAAATTCTGTTCCCTATCCCTGTAAGGAAAACTAATTATGGATTTTTGAGAACACCATTTCTCCCATTTTGTCCCTGATTCCTCTTAGAACTCCCTAAATAGAGGAACAGAAAAGCCATCAACTATTCTTCATAAGCTGGAAACTGTGTGGTAGATCGAATTGTTGTCTAACTATGGCAGATTAGACCTGTGAATGAGATCTGCCCTCATCTAAAACCCCACTAAAATGCCATTAAAAAAAAGTTTTAAAAAGACATAACTAAGGGGCGCTTGGGTGGCTCAGTGGGTTAAAGCCTCTGCCTTCGGTTCAGGTCATGATCCCAGGGTCCTGGGATTGAGCCCCATATCAGGCTCTCTGCTCAGTGGGGAGCCTGCTTCCTCCTCTCTCTCTACCTGTCTCTCTGCCTACTTGTGATCTCTCTGTCAAATAAATAAATAAAATATTTTAAAAAAAGAATATTTTGTAATAAGAAAAGCTGATAGGTACATCGTAGCTGACTTTGAAGAGCAGAAAGGGCAATGCCAACCCTTAACTGCCTACTGACTTAAGTACAACAGGTAAAATGGAGGACAGAATAAGTCAAGAAGCTAAAAATAAGGAAATTTTCTAAAAAGGCTTTACAATAAATAATAAGACCATGGTGAGTTGGTTAAGCCTCCCACTCTTGGTTTCTGCTCAGGTTGTGATCTCAGGGTTGAGAGATCAAACCCCATTTTGGGGTCTGCCCTCAGCAGGGAGTCTGCTTAAAATTCTCTCCCTCCCTCTCCCTCTGCACATTCCCCCTATTATCTCTCTCTAAAATCTCTCTCTCTGAAATAAATATTTTTTTCAAACAAGAATGCTCATAAAAATAAATTCTCAGATCTTTGATATCTTTTCTAAAAAATAATAATTTTTCCTCTACAACCTTGGAAAGTGATCTGAGAATAAAATCTCCCAAATAAGGGCATGAACCAAGAAAGATAAATTCTAGTGATTCAGGAAATGAGGCATTTGACCTAAAAAATACTGAAAGAAATTCACATTTAAACAGATGTATAGTGCAACTGAAGAGAAATTACTGCAAACTGAGAAAAGCAGATGTATCCCTCCAAAAAAAGAGAAAGAACGAAGAATAAAGTTTTCATCTTGTTTGTCCCTATTTTAAAAAGTTCAAATTTCTGTTAGATATTTGTAGGAACAATAGTTATGGATGAATACATAGAAAGTCAAACCCCCCAAATCAAGGCAATTTGTAAAATGAGTAAATAAATAATACACAAGGAAGGAAATGATTCATCATAATACAGAACCATACATAGCAAGGCTTAGCTTTAAATAATATTTATGTAGTCATAATATTTATGTCAAAAAATTACTTAATATGTAATTGTTTTTTTTGTTTTTTTAAAGATTTATTTATTTTAGAAAGGGGGAGGAGGAGAGGGAAAAGGAGAGAGAGTCCTTATTTTTAAACCTTATTTTATTTTCTCAGTGTTCTAAGATTTATTGTTTATGTATCACACCCAGTGTTTTATGCAATACATACCCTCCTTAATACCCATCAGTAGGCTCACCCAACCCCCCACCCCCCTAAGAAGTCTCCACACTGAGTGTGGAGCTTGACCCTGAGATCATCACCTAAGCTGAACCCAAGAGTCAGATACTTAACTGACTGTACCACCCAGGTGCCCCAATAGATAATTGTTAAATAACTACTTTGGGCACATAGGGTGGCAAAATGTAAATGGAGAATGATGAGCAAAGGGAGCTAATGTTGTATATTTCATAACAAATCAATAAATAATGTCTCAAAGCAAAAAGAAATAGTCTAGATACATTACTTAGAGATACTAGAGGAATAACTATAATAATTGGAAGTAGTTGCCTTTGAGGAATGGGAGTTGGCAAGGAGGGTGTTTTAAGACTTTTATTGCTACTTGACTCTTTCAAATTAAGTGCATATATTAACTTTGATAAGAATGCAATTTAGCAAAACAACACAAGAAGAAAAGCTGTGAAAATCAGACCACTAAGTACACCATTTGCTTTGGAGGGACCAGAGCTGAGTTCTCTCAAATAAGTTCAGTGTGGTTTTAACAATAATACCACCTTACCATGGAAACCACGGCCAATGGCAGAGCCCTTGCATCCATGTCATGAAGTGCATGCTTCTCCCCATATACCTCTCCTCTGGGCAGCTTCTTGATTGATTGATCTCCACCCTATACAATGTCCTTCAACGCTTCTCTACCTGGCAAACTCCTACTCATTTCTCAATATGATGCTAAAAAGTCATTCTTTCTGTAAAGTCTTCTTTCATACTCCTCCATTTCACCACAGAATTAATCATTCCCTCATTTAAATCTCCCATAACATATAGCCTGTAGCTTTATCATGGCATCCCCACCCTCTGGCTCCATTAGTTACTTACTTGTTTATCTTTCCTGATAGACTATGAGCTACTACTCTTAGAATAGAAACATGTTTTATTCATGTTCATCCTCTTTTACTGAATTGGGCACCAGCAAAACCAAGCCTTGATTCATATTGGCTAAATTAATTAGTTGGGGCATCACAGCATATCAAAGAAGGTAGGGCAGCAATCATCAGCTTCCTTTGACAGGTGAAGACATTGGGTCTCAGAGTGAATAAGTACCCTGACCAAGGTCACAGTTAGCAGCTGTGAGGTACTTTTGGTCTTTGACAAAATTTATCTCTCACACACACATAATTCAGAAGAAAGTTACTAATTATTACAAAGATAATCATGATCTTTCTTCCAAGTCCTTTGGTACACCTATTATGCACAGAGTCAAGGTTTGGTTAAGAAATGGGACTGGACCTGGGTGTCTTTGGTCTGTTCTTGGTGATGAAGCAGCATATAACTCCAGTGGAGAAGTGGCCCTTGAGGAGCCTTGGGGCACCTCAGAGTTAGTGACTCTCACTTTCCTACTCCCAGGTCCCACTGGGCTCATAGCCTAAGACAAGCTCTGCCTACTTTTGGAGGCCCCAGGCACAAGACTAACAAGTGAATGGTAATGTGATTCTCTGGCACTGAGTTCTCTGGAGAGGAAAACCACAAGGGCAAAGAGTGGGAAATGTTAAGGAAAAAAATCACAGGTGTTATTATGGAACACATTATATATTATTATGTAGCAATAATGACTCTATTCACAGATGATCTGGGTTTTCCATGTTCTCTTTTTAAGTGCATAAAGCTTATTTATAAAATGCAGTGCTTTAAATAGAGCAAATACTTTGAAAAATAAAGTCTTCTAAGAGCAGGTGTCATTGCAGCTGCTCAAGCACTGGCACTCCATAAATATTAATGGAATGATTAGATGCTTAATAAGAGCAGCAATAAAAAGATTTTTCCCAATACCCATTTAAGTCTTAAGCTAGGCAAAGTGTACCAAATATCTCATGGCAATTAATCCCAAACAGTTTTATTTTTATTTTTATCAATACTTCTACCACTCCTCAAAAACAGAAACTCAAGCAATGTATTTTCAGAACAATGTTTTCCAAAAAGAGCTTTTTCTTAAGTCATTTCTCTACTGCCTGTCAACCCAACCAGAATGCAAAATTGTTAAGGTTCTATTGATATTGTTATTTCCCTGTCCATTAACAGTGAAAGTGCTCGGTACCTTTTTCTTCATACATTAACCACCCAGAAAGTTCCTGGGATAGTTTAATTGAACTGACATGATGAACAATATGCAAAATGCCATACTAGGTTACTTGCAAAATAAACTTAATTAAAGGCTTCTGCCCCTAGAATATTCTGCAAGTGTGTGTGTATGTGTGTACATTACAATGGCAATTTGCCTGTAAATTATTTAACACATGTATCATATAACAATTACCCACATGTCTTCATGAAGTATATAGAATTTTGGAGCTAAGCAAGAAGTCAAGACCAGATATATTAATGTAGGAGTCTTCAGCACATACAGACCTATTAACTTAAGTTATGGTCTCATGGTCATGAAATTGAGTCCTTCATCAGGCTCTGCACTAGGGGTGGAGCCTGCTTAAAATTCTCTCTCTCTCTCTCTTTCCTGCTCCTGCCCCTCCTTCTGCCTCTCTCACTGTCTCTCTATCTAATAATAAAAAAAAATACTTACCTACATATCAGATTAGCTTTTTAGCTTTGACTTGAAAAATTAGGGGAGGGGGACTTACCTACAGAGAGAGCAAAGCTCTTCAGACAGGATGCACTAATTTATTTTTTTTAAGATTTCATTTATTTATTTGACAGAGAAAGACAGATCACAAGTAGGCAGAGAGGCAGGCAGAGAGAGAGAGAAGGGGAAGCAGGCTCTCTGCTGAGCAGAGAACCCAATGTGAGGCTTGATCCCAGGACCCTGAGACCATGACCTGAGCTGAAGGTAGAAGCTTAACCCACTGAGCCACCCAGGCACCCCCAGGATGCACTAATTTATATTTCTATTAAATGTTATGTAAGTGGCCATTACCCTTATCTTTGTTCCCATTGAGTATCATCATTTTTATTTTTTTATTTTTTTTAAGATTTTATTTATTTGTCAGAGAGAGAGATTGTGCACACAAGTAGGCAGAGTGGCAGGTAGAGGCAGAGAAAGAAGCAGGCTCCCCACTGAGCAAGGAGCCCGATGTGGGACTCAATTCCAGGACTCTGGGATCATGACCTGAGCCCAAGGCAGACACTTAACCAATTGAGCCACCCAGCCATCCTGAATATCATCATTTTTAAATCCTTAATCAAATGATTAATAAAAGAGATTGCTTTTGATAAAACACATCATTTTCATTAACTTTTTTAGTGCCAACACTTAACATTTGGGGTGTATTAACCATCTGAATTTTTTTTAATTTTCCGAATTAAAATTGTTAATACAATGTACCTATTTTCCTTTATGCACTTTGTAATTGACCAGTTCCTTCCTACTATACCTCCACCCATGTCTAGGAATCTAGTACACTGCTTTCTGTAACTAGAGATTAGTTTATATTTTTTTTAGAACCATACTGTATATTCTCTTTTGTTTTCATTGCTTCATTGACTTAGAGTTACTGAGATTCACCCATGTTGTAGCATATATCAGTAAGTCATTCCTTTTTGTTACTAGTTTTCCCATGTATGGGTACTGAGGGACACCATTCACCTATCATCTGTTAATGGATACTTTGGGTTGTTTCTAGTTTTGGGTTATGATGAAAAAATTGCTAGAAACATTCATATATCTCACTTGGTATGTTTGATCTTTTAGTGTTAACCATTCTATTATGTGTGTGCTTGTATCTCCTTGTAAGTTTAATTTGCATTTCCTAATAACGGATGATATTGAACATCTTTTGGATGCTTATTTACTATCTTTTCACTGAAAAAGTAATATCTATAAAGATTTATTTTATTAACATATAATGTATTATTTGCTTCAGGGGTACAGGTCTGTGGATCATCAGTCTTACACAATTCACAGCACTCACCATAGCACATGCCCTCCCCAATGTCCATAACCCAACCACCCTATCTCTACCCCCCAACCCCCAGAAACCCTCAGTTTGTTTCCTGAGATTAAGAGTCTCTTATGATTTTTCCCCTCTCCGGTCCCATCTAGTTTCATTTTTTCCCTCCCGACCGCCAATGACCCTCCACCTTGCCTCTCAAATTCTTCATATCAGAGGGATTATATGATAACTTTCTTTCCATGGATGACTTATTTTGCTTAGCATAATGCCCTCTAGTTCCATCTGTATAGTTGCAAATGGCAAGATTTTGGGGTTTTTGATGGCTGCATAGTATTCCATTGTATATATATACTACATCCTCTTTATCCAGCCATATGTTGATGGACACCTAGGTTCTTTCCATAGTTTGGCTGTTGTGGACATTGCTGCTATAAACATTTAGGTGCATGTGCCCCTTCGGATCACTACACGTGTATCTTTAGGGTAAATACCCAGTAGTGTGATTGCTGGGTCATAGTGCAGCTTTATTTTCAACTGGTGCAGCTACTCTGGAAAACAATATGGAGGCTCCTCAAAAAATATGTGTAAATATTCCCCCAGGGTTTTTTTTTAAAGATTTTATTAATTTACTTGAGAGAGAGTGAGAGAGCACGAGACAGGGGTGAGGGACAGAGGGAAAAGCCGGCTAACCACTGAGCAGGAAGCCCAACACAGGACTGGATTCCAGGACTGCAGGATCATGACCTGAGCCAAAGGCAGACACTTAACCAACTGAGTCACCAAGGTGCCCAAGATTTGCCCAGTTTTAATGGATTGTTTAGTGATCATTTACTGAGTTTTAAGAATTATGTATACATTATGAATACTAGTCAATCAAAAGATGCACAGTTAACAAGTATGTTCTCCCAGTGTCTGGCTTGTCTTTCATCCGTTTATCAATGTCTTTTGAAGTGCAGAATTTCATAATTTTGATGAAGTCTAACTTATCAGTTTGTTATTTCATTGATCATGTTTTTAATGTTGTAACTAAGAGATGGTTGCCTAATCCAAAGTTACAACAGTGTTCTCCTAAAAGATTAATAGCTCCAGGTTTTGCATTTGGGTATATGATACCTTGTATTTAATTTTTGTATATAGTATGAAGCACACATCGAAATTAAAATTTTATATATGAATATATAAGCATTATAGCGCTATTTGTGGAAACAGTTGTTGAAAAATTCTCTATTGAATTATATTCATCTTTAAAAAAACCAGTAGCCCATGTATGTATGTTTCTATTTCTGAATTCTCTAATATTCCACTAAACACATACCACATTATCTTGATTGCTGTAACTTTATAATGCAATTTAAAATAGAATAGTATTGGGACACCTGGGTGGCTCAGTTGGTTAAGCAGCTGCCTTCGGCTCTGGTCATGATCCCAGTGTCCTGGAATCGAGTCCCACATTGGGTTCCTTGCTCAGCAGGGAGCCTGCTTCTCCCTCTGCCTCTGCCTGCCACTCTCTCTGCCTGTGCTCACTCTCTCTGTCAAATAAATAAATAAAATCTTAAAAATAAATAAATAAAAATAGAATAGTATTAGGATTCCAACCTTTATCTTCTTTTTCAAGGTTGTTTTGATCATTTGAGGACTTTTGTATTTTCATACACATGCAAGCATCATCTTGTCAATTTGTAAAAAAAAAAAAAAAGAAAAGAAAAGTCCACTAAGATTTACTATGGTTGCATTGAATTTATGCATCAATTTGGGGAGAACTGACCTCTTAACAATAATAAAACTTTTGACCAATGAGCATGGTTCTTACTTATCTTTCCAACTATTTAAGTCTTCTTCAGTTTATCTCAGTAACATCCTATTGTGGAGTGTTCAATAAATATTA
This sequence comes from Taxidea taxus jeffersonii, assembly GCA_003697995.1. Lineage (NCBI taxonomy): Eukaryota > Metazoa > Chordata > Mammalia > Carnivora > Mustelidae > Taxidea > Taxidea taxus. The sequence continues at coordinate 30,206 of RCUC01168898.1, forward strand.
ATTAGACCGGGGCACCTGGGTGGCTCAGTGGGTTAGAGCCTCTGCCTTCAGCTCAGGTCATGATCCCAGGGTCCTGGGATCAACCCCGCATCCGGCTCTCCTTTCAGCGGGGAGCCTGCTTCCTCCCTCTCTCTCTGCCTGCCTCTCTGCCTACTTGTGATCTCTGTCTGTCAAATAAATAAATAAAATCCTTTAAAAAGTATTAATTAGACCAATTTATTTGATCATAATCTTCAAATCTTTGGTACACTTACTAATTTGCTGTCTAATTTTTCAATAATTGAGAGACAGCATTGATATCTCTGACTATAACAATGGATCTAACTATTTCTCCTTTAATTTTATTACCTTTAGCTTAGGTATTTTATGGTTCTATTATTAGGTAAGTAATTATGGTTCTATTATTAGGTAAGTAAGTAAATATTTAAGATTGCTATCTTCTCCTGTTGAACTGACCCTGTTATCATTATGAAATGTGCTTGTTTAAATGAGCATTATTCTTGGCTCTGCAATTCTTTTTGAGAGGAAGGAAAAATTTTTTTTTTATCCTTTGATTTTTAATTTGTCTGTTTCTTTATATTTAAAGTGTACTTTTGTGGACAGCATGTAGTTGGGCTATCCTCTCTTATCAAAACTGAAATAAAGGGATGCCTGGGTGGCTCAGCTGGTTAAGCAGCTGCCTTCTGCTCAGGTCATGATCCCAGCATCCTGGGATCGAGTCCCACATCGGGCTCCTTGCTCGGCAGGGAGCCTGCTTCTCCCTCTACCTCTGCCTGCCTCTCTGTCTGCCTGTGCTATCTCTCTCTCTCTAACAAATAAATAAAAATAAAAAAAAATCTTAAAAAAAAAACTGAAATAAATTGAGCTAGTTGAGAATATTATTTTGCTTAGACTGTTTACACTTAATGTGATTGTTTTATCTGGTTAGCTTTAAAGATATTATTTTGGGGCACCTGGATCGCTCAATCAGTTAAGTGTCTGCCTTTGGTTATGATCCCAGCGTCCTGAGATCAAGTCTCACATCAGACTCCCTGCTCAGCAAGGAGTCTGCTTCTCCCTCTGCCCCTTCCCAAGCTGTGCACTCTCTCTCTTTCTCAAAAATCAATAAATAAAATCTTCAAAAATTATTTTGCTCTTTGCTTTCTGTTTATCCCATATTATTTTTGTTCATTTTGTCCTATTTATCTGTTTATTAATTCAATAATTTTTAGAATTCAATTTATTAGTGTCTTACTAACTGTTATCTTAGTGCTTTATTTAGGTTTGCATCTTTAATTTATTACTCTTTCCTTCAAGTGATAGTATACTACTTCAAATCTATATAAGACCTCACAATAGTAAATTTTAGTTCTTCGCAACATTCACCCTTAGTGTCATTACAACTACACAGTTTAGTATCACATATGGTATAAACACAATGCTACAAGATTATAGTTACTTGTTTTAAGTGTTTTAAATAAAAATTATGTATTTATCAATGTAGTTATAATTTCCTTTTCCTTAATGTCCATTATCATTTCCCTTCCTCCTTAAGAACTTCCTTTTCTGTAGGGTGGGTCTGCTGGTAATGAACATATTTTACTATTGTTTATCTTAAAAAAGTGTCTTTATTTTTCTTCTATTTTTAAAGATATGTTATCAGGGCACAGAATTCTAGGTTAACAGATTTTGTTTTTCTTTCAGAATTTAAAAGATACTGCTCCACTCTTCTGGCTTGCACTGTTTTGAACAAGAAATCTTTTGTGGTTCCCTGTATGTGCTTTGCTTACTCTCTTTTAATGGTTTTAAGGTTTGTTTGTTTGTTTGTTTGTTTATCACTGATTTTGAGTGATTTATGTTTCGCATGCTGTAGTTTTATGTTGTGTGTGTGCCTGCGCATATATGTATATACTTGGGTTCATTGAGTTTCTTAGAATTCGATAGTTTATAAACTTTATCAATTAAAACATTTTTCCATTCTTAGTTTTTTTAATAATTTTTTCTTTTTCTTTTTGGAGACTCAAATTATACTATCTCAAGCAGTTATAGTGTTTTCTCACAGTTCACCAATGTTCAGTTAATTTTTTCTCTTTTCTTATTGCATTTTATTGTACTTTTTTTTGCTTTATTTCAATTTCACTAATTTTTTTCTGTGTTTCTAAGCTGTCAATTATCACAGTGTATTTTTTTTTTCTTTCAAATATAGTAATTTTTACCTCTAGAAGTTCAGCCTGGGTCTTTTATATATTTCTATGTTTAGACTTATCTTTTTACCTTTATTTTCTTAAAGATTTTTATTTTTTTATTTATTTGACAGACAGAGGTCACAAGTAGGAAGAGAGGCAGGCGGGGGTGGAGAAGCAGGTTCCATGCTGAGCAGAGAGCCCAACGTGGGGCTCCATCCCAGGACCCTGGGATCATGACCTGAGCTGAAGGCAGAAGCTTTAACCCACTGAGCCACCCAGGCTCCCCTTAGACTTATCTGTTTTAAACATATAAAATGCATTTATAATAATTGCTATTGTGTTCTTATCTATTAATATCTGATTTCCATCTGTGTCAGATCTGTATCAGGTTTTGATTCATTTTCTCCTCATTGTAGTTTATATTTTCTGCTTGTTTTTATGTTTGATACTTCGAATAGATGTCAGACATTGTGAATTTTACCTTGTTTGGTGTTGAGTATATTTTGAGTTTCTATGAAAACACTTGTGCATTGTTGTTGGACACAGTAAAGCTTGACTTAAGAAATTACACAACTTGTCCTTAACATTCTCTCTTCTATAAAATAACAATCATTATAATCAATTTCAACTTCCATTATGCATTTTTTAGCTAGCCAAAAATAAACTTAATGGAAGGCAGAAGATGAAGTTAAAAGTCATACATGGGGTCCAGAAAGAAATAAGTATCTCTCCATAAATTCCACGAAGCAAATATCTTCATAAAGTACATTATATAGAAGATAGGTGCTCACCTTCCTTTAAGATAATTAGTTAAAAAAATGAAAATCAACTTTTTTGAGTGCTTTCTATATGCCAGGCACTATTTTAAGATATTTGCTTGTCTTATGCCATTTCATATTTACAATAAATTTATGAATGAAATATTATTATTTTGCAAGTGATACCATTGAGGCTCAGTCTACTGAGAAGATGAGTTATGACAAACAAAAATTTGGGGGACTCCAACAAGCATGCACTTACTCAATAGTATACACAAATTTCAATAATAATAACAGCAACAACAAAAAATAGCAAACATCATTATCATGTTGAATGGACACCAGACATTTTATGTTTTCTATAAATATTTGATACATACACAACACACATAGCATAACAAACATTAGAATATCATCCATGTTTCTCTAGTGTACTTTCAGATCATCCTTCAAATTAAGGAATTACTATTAAAAATAATTAGATATTCTTCCAGTAAGGAAACCTGAACTCAATAATATGTTGAACTATGCTCACCTCATGATTTAAGAGACCTCTTTAGAATATTTCTGATAATATTCTCCATAATGGTTTCCCTTCCTTCTTTGTGTCTGACATAAAGAATCATAACTGTAAAAGAGGAGGAGTGGTTGCACCTTTTTTTTTTTAAGATTTTATTTATTTATTTGACAAACAGATATCACAAGTAGACAGAGGCGGGCAGAGAGAGGAAGGGAAGCAGTCTCCCAGGTTAGCAGAGAGCCGGATGTGGGGCTCAATCCTAGGACTCTGGGATCATGACCTGAGCTGAAGACAGAGGCTTTAATCCACTGAGCCACCCAGGCACCCCTGGTTTGTTCTTTTAAGAGGAATTATGGGAAGCATCACAGAAGAACTGACAGTTGAAGTGGGTCTTAAAATAAGACTAATATTTTCCAAATCAAGGACAGGAAATTCTTGGTCATTGCTATGTTCTAAGGACTGGAACAAGGCAAGTAGTATGACTAGCCATTTGCACAAAAGATCAAGTGAAAGAGGACACTAATATATTGCAAAATGTAGGCAAAGGAGCCTACTGTAGACTGTAACAGATTCTTCAACAATTTTGGTAAAATCTAAACCTGAATAACATATATTACAACAAGGTATACTATTAATTTTGTGTTTTTTGCAAAGTGAGTGTCACAATGAGTAGGATGAAATCTAATTCTCATTTTAATCCAGATCATGATTTTAATTGGGACGCTAAGCTATTATTGCCAGCCTGGTGGCAGCATTCACAGAAGATCTTTTCTATCAAATAGATTTTGGCTGTTGCATCTTTCATTTTCAAGGCATTTAAAGGGGTGAGTCCCTTGGGAGCAGAGATTATGCTTTAGTCAATCCAGTGTACCCAGTACCTGGCAGGGTTCTTGGCATAGCATGAAGACTCAGTGCATGTTTCATGAATAAATGATTGTGTTGGAGTTTGCATCTCACAATGCACATTATGTAATTGGTCTTCAAGCCACTAATCCAGTCTAAAGAATAAAAATCAGAAATTCAATGTGAAAGTTATGATGCTGGATAACGGAAGTCACCCCAAAATATGAAGGGTGTATGGAAAATCTCATAAGGAAAACAACCACAAATATAATAAAAAATCATTCAAGGCACAATACATGTGATTCCATACAGATATTAACTAAATTTCCTTTCCCATCTGTTTTACATTATTTTAACATTTACTATAACCCTTTGTTTTTAGAGGTAAAAGCAATATATAATTGAGTTTCAGAATTGTATTGTACACAATATGATTATCAACAAAAAGTTTAACACTGATGTTCTGAATTTCCTTAGAAATTCAACAGTTAGTGATTTATGGCCCAGACACTCCATAAATAAAGATGTATTTCATTACCGATCATAACAAGAACCTTAAGAAAAGAGAACACGAAATTCCCAATTATTTTGTTGATACCTTTGGGAGTGGTATTTATATTCTTTTACAAATCTCAACAGAAATATTATTATCTCAGCAGCTTAAAACTGAAGATAAAATCTAAGATCTATTTCTATTTGACCATGTGAAATTGTCATAAGCACTCTTAGTGTGAGTTTCAGCTCCTATGTGTCCGTTTCTTTAACTTTAAAAGTCAGTTAACCCCTGGCTTTGTCCTAGGCTCATCACTTCCCAGGTCAGGTTGTATAATGACTTGATCTGAATTATTGGTCTGTTGGCCAAGTGAGAAAGTAGAGGTAAATCCTAAGGGAAATACATGTTGTTCTGTAAAGCGGAGACCTCTGCACTCTCTCTAAGCAAGTAGGGAGGGCTAACCATTAATAGGAAGAAGCAGGTCATTTCTACAGGCCCAGAAGGATCAGGAGAAAATTGGGTTTTAAAGTTCTTGAGTGCATTGACTCAGAGTTCTCTGCTCTGGGTCTCACTCTGTCCCTAATCTTGGTACTGCACTTTCTGCACTTGACAATTTAATCTTCTTTGGAACTCTGCAATCTTTATAAATCAGTCCTAGGTTGGATGCTCACTGATAGCTACCCTTTAGCTGCAGGAAATGGGTACTTATTAATATGTCACCAACGAGATCTTTCACTCCCACATTTTGTTTCAAGTTGGCTATTAACTCTCCTTAGCCTTCCATTGTCTTTCTGCAGTGCATTATTATATTCACAAGGTATATTAGATCTCATTGTCTTTTAATTTCTCCAGAGCCTCTAGAAGGGATGAGACTCAGGTGACCATGCAGATGTGTTCCTTTCCCATTTCTTACAAGGAAAATGAGAACTATGTCACATTCACAAGGGATAAGAAAGAATACACATGTGTGTTCTTGCCCAACTATGTCAATTCTCCTTTTTATGATAGTCTGAAAGGACCTGGAGAGACTGACATTCTGAAAAACAAGACATCATTCTATTATGTCAGTGACATCATGCTAACTGAACTGGGTGAATATGTACTCGAGATGGTAGGGGGTAAACCCAACAAATATTCCGGATACTACCATATCAGTAAAGACAAAGAACAAATTGCTGAATCTTACATCTCTCACTACCAGAAGAGAAGTCCAGTGCCTGAAAATCTTCTTTGGGTTTCCAAGACAGCATGTCCACACTTGGGAATGCTGTCCCAGAAACCCTGCCCTATGACATGGAGGGCTGCCAGCTTTGTGTGGGACTCAGAACAGGAGAGACTCTGCAGGAGGCCCACTTTACAGCATAAATAGTCCTGCCACTTGGGCCATATGACCCAGTAGACCCTGTTCTACTAGAGGTAGTTGTGATCAGAAAAGATGCCCTGTGGAGTTTTCAGCAAACCTCTATTGGAGAATCCCAGTGGAGACCTCTAGGGTTTTAAAGCAAAGTTATGCCTTGCCAGAGAACTATCCACTACAGTCCAGCTACAAACATCCTACTACACACAATACCTGACTACAGAAGGGGATGTGACAGAGTGACTGAACCAACTGACATCAGCCAGGCACTGTAAGTCCACTCTTTCAATTCTGAGTATTGTAATTAAAAATCAGGGTACCTGGGTGGCACAGTCAGTTAAGACTCTGACTCTTTGCTTCATCTCCAGTCATAATCTCCATCACCATGGAACCTGTTTGAGATTCTCTCTCCCTCTCTCTCTGTGCATTCCCCCTGCCCTCTTTCTCTAAAATCAATCAATCTTAAAAAAAATTAAATTTGTATATATATAAAATCAATCTTTTAAAAATTGTATATAATTATATATAATATATAAATTATATATATAAAATATATAAATTAATATAAAATTATATATGTTTGCTAATTTGATAGGCAAATCACAGTAGCCATTTTTGTTTGGTAAGAATTTTTGTAATTTTTTTTTTAATTTTTGTAATTTTTATTGATCTAGAATATATATATCTTATATATCATACATATCTTATATAGGAATACTTGTGTTTCTTCTTTTGGAAACTTATGTTTAATCCTTGTAGTAATTTGTCTGTTTTGCTGCTTTGATATATTAAGAATGTTAATGTAATATATAATATGTATGTAATTATATGTTAATATAATTATATAGTTATGCATATATTTGTTATAATAATTTATAATTATATATAAACACATAATGAAATCTTAGTATATAATATACAATTATGTATTTTATATATTGTGAATATTTGCTTAATATTTTAAAATGTTTCAATATTAATAAAACTATCTATGTTCCCCTTCCTACCTCCAGTTTGCCCTTTGACTTTTACCTTTATTTATAATGAAGCATAGGAAATTGCCCTTGTCAGTGTTTAGAAGGTAAATTTATTATCCTTTCCTTTGTGGTTTCTTCCTTTGATGTCAGTGTTTTAAAAAGCCAAGTCTTAAGTAAAATTTTCCATCTTAAAAATAATGCACACTTTTAAAGGTACAAGCTTTCAGTTATGCAATAAATAAGTCCTGGGATAAATAGATAGCATGGTGGTTACAATTCATTATACTGTATTATATATTTGAAAATTGCTAAAAGAGTAGGACTTAAAAGCTCTCACAAGAAAAAAAAATATGTGCGGTGATGGATGTTAATGAGACTTCTTTTGGAGTTCATTTTACAATATATACTGATGTTGAATCATTATGTTGTATACCTAAATCCAAAATCATGTTATATGTCAATTATATCTCCATAAATCATATATATTTAGAAAAAAATAATTCTAGTCATTATAATAAATTTGGAAAATAGATAATGATAAGGGGAAAAATCCTTTGTAGTCTCAAGGCCTTAGAACCATCACTAGTTATTAAGTTAGTGTATTTATGTCCCACATTTATACTATGTATATTTTTCTGCATCTTAAATAATACCAAGTGTTCAAATTCCCTTTAACTTTTTCTTTTAACATTTTCTCATGGCATAGTGGCTGTGTACTACCCAACTTGAGATACTCACCATGACTATTCCTTTTATTTTTCCCTATTGTAAATAATGTTATAGTAAGCAGTATTGTACATATCCTGCCCTTCTTATAATCAAAATGGGTTTTTCCATCAGATAGACTCAGACAAAATGGAATTCTGAGTCACAGTACATACTTGGGAAGCCATGTGTATTGCCAAATTTCTAAACAGTATTTCTTCCTACCACAATTATGAGTTGTCACATAGTTTCCAATGGAAGAATTTACTGCTCTTGGTGGTCACAATTTGCCCTTTGAGCCATACGCAGACATATATGCACACACACAATCAACTCTTGCCCATGTTTTAAGTGGAAATTATAGTGATGTTTGCCTCCTTTTGGTTATAGTTCAAGGTAAAGAAAAAGTAAATTGTGGCTTATGAGTTATTGATTGGAAGCAGAGTATCATTTGTCAAAGCAGTCATTGGCCTGATATATCAGCAATTGTACAAACACATAGGCCCCCATCACAGATTTTCTGGTCATGTTCTGTTATGGAAACACAAAGGCTTATTGATTGCATTCTCAAATTAAAGCTCAGCTCAACAGTTGCAAACATACCGTTGCCTATAATACATTTATTTTTGAGACTTGTTTAACTGTAGCAGCTAAGAAAATCAATGTGTGGGGCCCAGCTAGACTGACCTTTAACAAATAAAATAACCTTTTATTTCTTTCTTCCCCTCTCTACTCCTTTTCTCCCCCTCTACTCTTCATGTAATTTTAGTCTTTTCTTCTATGGTCTCATGACCTCATGGTACTTAGAAAATTCCGCAAAAATAGTATTGGATATTTTGATTGAAGACGACTTTGGCTGAGACAGAGGGAGAAAGGGATATTTGTACAGATTGTAATTTTTTTCATGTTTTTTTTTTCTTGAAGAGTTTTATTGAAGTCACTTCATGATAGTAGCAGTATCATGGGTGTCTGCATTGTGTCCAAACTCACCAAATTGCAGTGCTTGTAATTAATGGCCCAGAGCAGGAAACCTCTATGAGCTGATGCACCTTGATGCATCTTTATTTTTCTTTATCTCTCTCTCTCTGCTCCCTTTGATGGAGTTAAAAAATGTACCTTAGACACTAATGTCAGATAAAAAATGAAAAGGCTCTCAGGTGACATAAAAATGTATGTACATAGAACTCATCAAAGATGCTCAGGCTTCTTCAAGAAGAAACACATTCTGTATTGGTGACATAAAGAGCTCTCCAACATGGGATCTATATCTTTTGTGCCTCTGGAAAACATTTTAATCTCAGTAAAATGCTTGCTCCTTGACTGAGTCTCCCTAGTCAAGGCTCTTGAGAAGGGAGGCAGCTGAAAGAAAAAAGAGGGAGCCTGGAGAAAATACCATGCTGGAGTTAAGGATACCAGTCTCGTGGGGATAAGGAATATGATGGCTAGAAAGAGCACACTTTGGCGTCATTCATTCATTATTTCTTTTTTATTTCTGACAGCTTTTTTGAAATATAATTGACATGCAAAGGACTGCACATATTTAATGTACATCGCTTGATGAGTTTGGATGTATGCAAACACTTAGGATACATTCACCAGAATGTGTGATTCTGTATGATATGTATATATGATAATGTATGATATGTCTTCAGGACAAAAGACATATCAAATACCTTCCCTTCCCTGAATCAATTTCTGTGTGTGTGTGTATGTGTGTGTGTTAAGAACACTTAACAAGACATGTGCCCTTAGAACAGATTTTTAAGGGCACAGTGCCATACTTTTAACCATAAGAACTATGCTGTACAGCAGATCTAGAACATATTCATTCATTCTCCCTTCCATTTATTGATTGATTGATTGATTGATTTGCTTATTTGTTTATTTTCTACATAGATACTGATCACTGACCTCAAGCCTGAGGCTCATTGTCATATGTTCAAAGCCCAGCTATAGCAGCAGACATAGGAATAATTAGGAACAATCACTGAACCAAGTCTTGGGATTGAGGGATGCCCACAGTGCTGCTGGAGCCCCTGGAAAAAAGTCACCAAGGCTAACAGTGCTAAAAACGATCTTCTAGCAGAAGAGTCAGGACTCACTGAGCTGAATCTTGACAGCTGTGTAGACATTGGATTTGCTGAGAAGATGAAGAAACTAGAGAGGGCAGAGGGAGCACCAGTTTGGCAGGGTCTTCTTGGAGGGTGTTCAAAGGTGTTGTGTCTGGGGAAAGGGCCACATGGAATGTTTGGATGGAATCAGATGGTGGAAAGTCTGTTAGACCAGGTAGGAATTTGGAACGTTTTGTTTTCCTTCCCTGGAACAGAAGAGCATACCCTACATTTTTTGTCTTAAGTTTCTTCTCAAATAGCAGCCAATTTGAGTCAGACCACTTGTTTTTTTCAAAACCTGTAATAACTTCCATTTTACTCAAAATAAAATCCAACTAAAAATGGCTTCCAGGTCATTGCAAGCCTCCCCTGCATCGTCCTTTTTTCTAGTTGGGCTACCCTCTCTTTCATTCTAATCCAGCCACATTTTCAAGCATTAGATAGCCTCTTGCCCCAGGGTCCTTTCTCCAATACTTCCTTGGCCTGGAAATCTCATTCCCTCAATCAGTGTCACTTGCTTACCCCTCCTTTGCTGAAGCACCTCCCTGCCTTTGTCCTATTGTTCTGTTTAATTTTGAAAGGTACCTTTGACCCAGCAGCTCCTTCCTCCTTCCCAGCTTTACTCTTTATCATAGAACTTCATCACTATCAGACATACTGCACATTTAATTCATTTATTTGTAAATTTCCTAATTCCCCTGTTTAAAATGTAAGCTCCAGGGATGCCTGGGTGGCTCAGTTGGTTAAGCCGCTGCCTTCGGCTCAGGTCATGATCCCAGCATCCTGGGATCGAGTCCCACATTGGGCTCCTTGCTCGGCAGGGAGCCTGCTTCTCCCTCTGCCTCTGCCTGCCTCTCTGTCTGCCTGTGCTCGCTCGCTCCCTCTAACTAATAAATAAATAAAATCTTAAAAAAAAAAAAATTTAAATGTAAGCTCCATAAAAGCAGATGCTTTTGTTGGTTTTTCTTATTCTCATGCTCCTGCCTTCTGGTTATCACTTGATATCTGTGACATGAATAAACATCATTCTTCTCTAAAACTTTGGTGCATAAAAATAAAGGTAAGGCTTCACTGGAAATGCCTTTAACCATAAAAATTTACCCCAAATGTAGCATATTAACTTTCATATGAAACATATTAGAATAGTATAGCTGGTAAGCATCTATAAAGAACAGAATTTGAAATTGTACACATCCTCTACCATGTGACAGGTTGGTGACTCACTCAACCTCAGTTTCCGCATCTCTGACATAAGGAAAGTTAGACTTCTGAATCTCCAGGCTTTCCACAGTTCTTATTTGCTGTCCTTCCTCAGTTCTTCCTTAGTTCTTGAGCAGATCAAGCCCACTGCATCTTGGAACTCCATCAGTAGGGCAGAGAAAGTATGGGGAAAGAAAGATCCAATGGAATCCTTGAGGTCACTCAGTGGTGTCCTCGAGAAATGACTGACAATTTTGGTACATAAGGTGAAAGGAGGGGGGAAGAGATAGAAATTATAAAAATTGTGAAACATTACTTCCTTGTTGTGGTTCTTATTTATTACAGTCTTAACTCAATGCAGTTAAGCTACTAATATTTGAAGAAAAAAAACGAATAATATGTGACAAGGAGGTTGAGACATGAAGCTACTCCTTAGGCATCATTCATCCTAAAATTTGGGCAAGAAAGAACAAGGTAAGAAATAGAGAAAAATGTTTTCAGACTGGCCTCAACTATGAACCTTGGATATTCTATCCTTAATGACTACACATAGTTTAAAACTACTCCTAAAAGTGAGAAGCTAACAGAAAGAAAAGGTTGCATGTTAGATAATAATAAAGAACATTATTAGTCCATACACTTTAAAGAGGTGTGGATTAAACACAAAGGTACAAAGGTATGAAGCTCTCTAAGATTTAGGATTTAGAATTTAAGCCAACAATTCATACAATAACATTTGCTTTTATCATTTGGGTAGAGCCTTTATCTATAGGTAATAATAGTAACAACAATATTAATAATTATGGGGATCCCTGGGAGACTCAATCTGTTAAGCATCAGCCTTCAGCTCAGGTCATGGTCCCAGGATCCTAGTCCCTCGTCAGGCTCCCTGCTCAGTGGGGATCCTGCTTCTCCTTCTTCCTCTAGCCTTCCCCGTGCTTGTGCTTTCTCTCTTTCTCTCTGTCAAATAAATAAATAAAATCTTTAAAATATGCATATATTAATAATTATTTTTCAAAAGCGAGTACTACTAATGTACTAGGATAATGGGTATTTTATTTTGTTTAGTGTACATAGTCTAGCTCAAGTGCTGGCAAATATTTTCTGTAAAGAGCCAGAGAGTAAATATTTCAGTATTTGCAGGCCACAGGGTCAATCTCCCTCACAAATACTCAATTCAGTTATCATAGCCATAGATGACATGTAAACAAGTGGGCATAGCTCTATTCTAATAAAACTTTATTTACAAAAAAGGCAGTGGCTAGATTTGGCCATGGGCTATATGACCTCTGGTTGAATTCATCTGATAGCTGTAACAACTCTAAGGTATTATTCTAAACCCCAATTTATTGGTTAAGAAACTGCGGTTCAGTTAGAACCAAAAATTTACTAGGATGTTGAAGGGCTAGTGTTCTAAGACTTGTCAATTTGATCACAATGTAAATGTCATTTTCCTTGCATTTCATTTTTCCGTCATCTGTGAAAGATGGCTTTCCTGACTTTTCTTGCCCCTTTCAAAAGAGGAACCACTGGACTTAGAGAAGATATGTTGGTTCCTTTAGTTCCTGTTCAATTCCAAATTTCAGTAGAGAATGTGTGTATTGTTTCTGAAGGATAGTTCCTGTTCCAGTGCCCAGGGGTGTTTGCTGACTCTGCATCTTCACCCCATCTCTATTGTTCTGCCTACACTGAAAGCCTGATAGATGAGCCTTATTTTAGTGTCAAACTCAATTTGTCAAACCTACCATCTTTCCTTATATAGCTCTGAAAAAAAAGGGAGTGGGTTTGAAACCAAGGGCACACTCATTGAATACTAATCACCTATGATGACATTCCTTGTTGTTGGGAAGGAAAGAAAAAATCATTCTGGGAAGTTGAACTTTGGCCAAGTGTGGCAAAGGAAATAATAGGAAGGCAATATTTTCTGGAAGGAATAGTGATGGGCCAAGAAGTCATGATCTGCTGACTGAGTAGCTTTCACCTAAGCTGCATGGGCTTGGATATGCCACTTCAGTGTCATCATAATTGACTATAAGCAACATAATTTCAAAGGATGACCTTTTCTAGTTCCCAGAGGTCATTTGCTATCTTCTGTACATTTATGGGGATATTATCAGAATCAGGAATCCTGGTGGGTGGACGTATTAGAGGGCAACTTCCCAACCTCGCATCTCTTCTTCAACTTTAGTTCCATCCTAACAGCTGTCCTCATTGTCCTTTTCCTGGTCACCATGCCAGAAATCTCACCTGACATTGTGTCACATGACACAAATGTCACCCCTACCTAGAGCTCTTTGTTAGTTCTGGTTTCCACAATGAGAAACAATGTCTCCTCAATGGACTGACATCAGGAGTGACTTATCATTCTTAGAAAATTCTGTACCCAACCAAGAGGAAAATAGCATTTTCCCACCTGCAATTTCAGTGGCACCTAACATAGTATTCATAGCATCATATAACAGGAAGCAGGTATAAGTTGCAACTGTTCCCTCAAAGAGTATCAAGGTCTCTTGTCAAGTTCTACTTATAAAAAAATCTTATGGAAAACTACAAGAAACACTCCCATCAGGTCCTGCCTTAAATAGAATAGCAATTTTCTAACATTAACTCCAAAGAATCACATTAACATGCAAGTTTCACCTCGCTCAATTTTAACATCCTGTTTTCTTTAAAACCAGGCAATCAGAGCACATTCTGAGGTTGGCACTAATACAAAAAAAGCAAATCTACAGTTGCATTGAGATTAATGTGTTTATTTGTACAACTAAAGGTGTGCGGCCAAATGTCACAACCTTCAGCTTGGAATGCCATGAGTTTTTATAAAGTAAAATATAAATTTGATTTTTAATGGCAGCAGTTTAAAGAAAGCAAGCATTTTGCCTCCCTCCCCACCAGGGACTCTTTTGTAAATTTGGGGAATGAATTGTTCCACTGTCCCTTTCCACATTACTGTTTTAGTTTCCTGGAACTGCTTAGAGCCTGTTTTTCCACTGGCAGTCAAAACTGCTCAGGCCTGGTGCTCCCTTGAGTATGTAAAACTTCCAGCTTTGCAGGAGGCTGAGTGTTGGCTCAGGTAATGTGACTGCATATACAAGAGCTTGCTTTTTAGGGCCAGTTAATGTGAAATGCTTTCTGAAGAATGCTATTATCTGCCGCTAATGAACGACTTTTCCTTCACCAAATGGAGAAACCGTCCTCCAAACACTTAGAGATTTTTTTTTAAGGGTTCATTTTTTACATTCCTCCTACCTTGTCATCAGGTCTTTCAGATGTAGAGGGAAAAAGAAAGAAGCATGAGGCATCCTAATTGAAATTTCAAATTACAAAATAGTGGATGGTATACTGGGTAGCAGCATGCTCTTTCCAATTACAAAGAGTTAATTTATGCTTTTTAATGAGGAACCTGACATTTTTCAGTACATACCATGTGTTCAGTGCTTTACATTTCACATTTGCTGCCTTTCACAATCCCTGTAAGACACGTATTGCTTCCCAACCCCCCCCATTACCCCCTTACATGAGGACGAATGAGAGAAGCTTAGTTAGTTGCCTAGAGTCACATAGGCTTATAACAGGGGAATTGAGGGCAAAAAAAAAATCCATAATTGGAACACCGGGGTTCAAATTGTACCTCCATCACTTGCTGATAGGATTGAAATTTCAGTCATAGAGGCTTCACAATGGGCTTGATCTTTCCACATTAAACCAAAACAAAACAAAGCAAACTACTGATATATTATA
>ML111868.1:0-69775 GCA_003697995.1 Taxidea taxus jeffersonii
AAAAAAAAAAAAGAAATTCGTTCTTTGTAGGCAGTATATTGAAGAGTCTTTTGTTTGTTTGTTTTTATTTTTGTTTTTGTTTTAATCCATTCCAGCACACTACATCTTTTGGGGCATTTAGTCCTTTTACATTCGAAGTAATTTTTTTCAAAGTAATTATTGGTAGTTATTGCCATTTTGTTACTTATTTTATGGGTCTTGTTATTCTTCTCTATCCCCTTCTTCCCTTGCTCTCTTCTCTCACTATAAGTTGGTTTGGATTCCTTATTCTTTAGTTTTTGCATATCTATTATTTTTTATTTTTGGTTACCCTTAGGTTTGTATATAGCACTATCTGCTAAGTTGACTAAATTTGTGCCCATTTGTACCCATTCTTTACTAGTTACTTCCCATGTTTTAGATATATATTGTCATACTTTACATCCTTCTATTTTGTTAAACCCTTGACGGATTTTAATGGATATACTTAATTTTAGTGCTTTTGTGGTTCCTAATTTTCTTCTACTTGTGATATTCCTTTCTGCTCAGAGTCCCCTTTGACATTTCTTGTAGTGTTGGTTTAGTTTTCATAAACTTCTTTAACTTTGATTTGGGAAGCTCTTTATCTTATATTGTGAATGATAGTCCTGCTATATAAAGTATTCTTAGCTGCAGGTTTTTTTTCTTCTTTCTCTTCTTCTTTTTTCTTCTTCAATAATTAGAATATATCATGCCAGTTTCTTCTGGCCTAAAAGCTTCTGCTGAAAAATCAGCTCATAGCTTTATGGGGTTCTCCTTGCATGTAACAGTATTTTTTTCTCTTGCTTTTAAAAACTTTATCACTACTCTTTGCCATTTAAATTACTATTTGACTTGGTGTGGACTTCCCTGGTTTGATTTTGTTTGAGGTTCTCTGTGTATCTTCTATCAGGATTTCTGTTTCTTTCCCCAGATTTGGGAAGTTTTCAGGTATGATTTCTTCAAATTTTCTGCATCCTTTTCTCCCTCTTCTCCTTCTAGTGTCCCTATAATGCAAACCCAAGTATGTTTGATGTTTTCTCTGAGTTCCCTCAGCCTATTTTCATTTATTATTATTTTCTCTTTCCTGATCAGCTTGTCTTGCATTACTCTGGCCTCCAAGTCACTGATCTGCTCTTCTGCTTTCTCTAACCTACCATGTATTCCATCTAGTATATTTTTAATTAAGTTATTGAGATCTTTATCTGATTAGTACTTTACATTTTCTCTCTTTAATAAATGTCTCAGTGAGGTCCTCCACTCTTTTCTCAAGGCCAGTGATTATCTTTATGACCATTCCTTTAAATTCTCTCTCAGGCATATTACTTCTCTGTTTTCTTTAGCTCTTGTGTAGTGATTTTGTCCCTGTTTTTTCATTTGGGACATATTCCTTGGTCTCTTCATTTTGTATAACACATTGTCCATTTCCCTCTGTTAGAAAAGTCAGCTACATCTCCTACTCTTGAAAGTAGTGACCTGTAGAGGAAGGAGTCTTATAGTCCCCTGCAGTGTAATATCCCCTATTCAGCTACAGTGGCAACTATGTGTGTTATGCCCTACTATTGTGACTGAACCACTTTTGCCTTCAATCCAGTCATTTGCCATGGCTCTCATTGTCTGTTGTGGGCAAGTTTTGTCCCTGTGTTGTTAGTAGACAAGTTTGGGGCCACTTTGTTTGAGTTGGATGAGGCATTCTCCAGAGGTGCAGTAGTACCAAACTGCAGGGCACTTCCCTTTGTTTTCCCCAGAGAATCTTCCATTGGTGGGCAGATTCTGTATTTAAACCAGGGTTATTTCCCCAGCCTGCTATTAGGGTCACAGTCAGATTGGTGTGCATGGTTGTCTTCCCCTCTTTTCAGATCAGGAGTCACTTTGGATTGGTGCTATACCTTACTGGATCTCCTTACACATTGCCTGGCTTGTAGCACCATCATGGATGGACTGCAGAGTGTGTAGTGGAGGAGGCAGGTCTGCAGAAAATGTAGAGGTGAAGTCAATGCTATTAGCAGGGTTTGCACAGATCTGCTATGGGGAGAGGACCTGGAGCTGCTTTAGTAAACTCCTACCACAGGGCTGGAGAAGATGAATCCACAGGAATGTAGGGCCAAAACACACAGTGCCAATAGGTTCCTTTGTGTCTGCTGTAGGAAGGACCTGTAACTACCCAAAACTGCAGAGCCCAGATGGATTGAAGTGGGCAGATCTGCAGAAGCGTGCAGGAGTGGAGAATGCTGTTAGCAAGCTAGGTGGAAATTATTCCAGCTATACTACTTCCTACAGGTATCCATGGATCTATGCTTGGGGGCTGGGTAGGGAAATGACAACTGACAGCTCTTCTCTTGAACAAGTCTCCCAAAGATCCCTTCCCCACTACACACCCATCATATACTCTGAGATTAGTAAACAAATCTCCCTCCCTTATACCTCTGGCATTTTTCAAACTGCTGCTTCTATATTGTATCTTTGTAGATGTGCTTGTTGTGTGGTTTCTTCAAGGGTGGAGACCCAGTCTCCTATTGCCCTATAGGTACTACCAGAGCTGAGCCCGCTGACTTTTTAATGTCCAGGTGTTAATGGTAGGAACTCATGAAATTAGGTTCCTCTGGTCTTCAAAGCCAAATATTATGGGAATTCATCTTCCCTATGTGGAGTCCCTCTCCCTGGGATACCTAGTGTGAGGCTCTGTTTATCTCTACTCTCCATGTCCATGGTATCCCTCCCTCTAAGGGACAATCTTGAGAGTCTATTTAGCTCCTCACCAGTCTCTGACCTTCCTACCCTCTTCAGTGTGGCCTCCTTATTTTCAGCTTTGGAGAATCTGTTCTGCCAGTCTCCAGGACATTTTCTGTGTTTTTTGTTTTTTTTTTAAACATTGATATAGGTGTTACTTAGGTATATCTGTGAAACAAAGTGAGTTTAGGATCCTCCCACTCCCTCATATTCCCCACAAGTACAGTTCAGTTTTTGTAGCTCTTTTGGTATCTATGTTTTGATTGATTGATTGATTGATTTTTGCTTCTGTGATAGTCCTAGGTCATGGTTCCCATTCACAATGTTTAAGTTGGTTATTTACGTCATTCCTTAGATGTCTCAGTCTTAGGAAGATCGTTTGATGGTCAGCTTGGTGGTTAATGCCTGCAAACAGGCATTTAAAACTTTTGAGAGACTATAGTGCACCCAGGGAGATGATTATGATTACTATAAGCAGGATGATTCACAATATATTTGGAGTAATCTTTGGAATCCTGGTCTCCAAGACCTAAACCAATGAAAATCAAATAAGTCAAAGACCAAACTCATGGAGGGAGTTACTTTTTTTTTTTTTTTAAGCCAAGTGACTTATTCCTATGTAACTGAGTTTTAACTTCCCCAGAAGGGTTAATCCAGGCATAGCAGGTAGTGTTAGACACAGCACAGACACCTTGCTCATCTCAATGATAATCAAGAGCTATTCTATTAATAAGGAGAGTGACCAATGAGATGTCTTATATTTTTCTTGTGAAAAGTCAGACACACAGTTTTTTGCATACCCTGAAATAAGAGACTACCTTGGGGCACTTGGGTGGCTCAGTGGGTTAAACCTCTGCCTTCGGCTCAGGTCATGATCCCAGGGTCCTTGAATCGAGCCCCACATTGGGCTCTCTGTTCAGCAGGGAGCCTGCTTCCTCCTCTCTGTCTGCCTGCTTTTCTGCCTACTTGTGATTTCTGTCTGTCAAATAAATAAATAAAATCTTAAAAAAAAAAAAAAGAGAGAGAGACTACATTACTGTAGCAGTGGCCTGGGAGATACTAATGAGGTTGCCATCCTTTTAGGCCAATGCCAGAGGAAAGAAAAGGAAGAGAGAAAGGATTTTATATTTTGTTGAAGTATGAAGTCTTGATCCAGTGCCTTGGGTTGAAGGAGTGCACACCTTGATGTTAGTTAATTCTCCTCCTTGTCAATTTGATTTAGAGGTCCCTAGCATCTTTTAGTGAGTGTCAGTGGTCACAAGCAGGTAAAGTTGCTTTTAATGGTACATGGGCTGTCATTCTCTGATGTTTTAAAATACCAAGTTACAAGGACTAAGATGGACAAGCTTTTTTGAATTAGAATTTAGAAAGGCTTTTTCAACTAGCTGATGACAGGCCTGAGAATAAAACATTAGGGATTTAACAGTAGCAAGTCATACTAACATAAGACAACAATGTATACTGATAGAATTTGAAGAATTTTGTAAGGTTTTTATTAAGGTACCTTTGATTTGTCCCATGAAGTGGGTGCCTTGATCACTGAACATAATGGGGAGTACACACCAACTGGGAAACTTTATTTTTTTTTTTTTTAACAATTGGGTTCTGTTTTACTGTAAGGGCATCAGCTTTGTAACAAAGAAAGGCTGTAACCCATCCAGAATTCATACATTTAGTAACAAGAACATATTGATAATTCACACTAAATGACAGCTTAATAAGACCCCGTTTCAGATTTTAAAATTTTATAAAAGCCTGTACACCAGTGTCTATTCATAATTTGAGTCATTTTAAATGTACTATTGTGGGTGAAGGTATGTAAAAACTGAAAAGTGGGGTTTGTCAGGGAGCCAGAAAGAACCAAGTGGCTGTCTTGGGCATCTGGTAGGTCTGTTTATTGAATTTACAGCCATTACTTGTATATACTGGTCTGTTTTCAGAAGCAGTCTATTGGCATGTCACAAAAACATTAGAATGGCAAAAATCTGATGAGGGGACATTTTTGCAGAAACAGAATGGACATTATCTACATATGCCACAATCTTACAAATACAATCTAAAGAACACTTAGTATTATTTATTTGGCAGTATTTTCTATGTATTTTGCATATTTAATAAGCCTAATTAACAGATCTTTTGGAATATTCCAGGAATATGTTTTCCATTTATTTCAATCTTAGTTCTAATCACTTATAAAATTCTTTTCTAAAGGTACTTTTTTTCACAAATTTTCTACAATTTTCTTCATTTATATTTTACCTTAAGTGTTCCTTCACTATACCCACCCAGTCTCATTTTAGGACAAAATTACTTACTTTTCCTTCCACAAAAATGTATTCTCATTTCTTATATCTTCTTTAACAAAAACATATCTCTTAGTTCTCTTGCATACAGAGTTGCTTCCCTTAGTATTTCCAATAGTTTTTCTTAAAATTCTTAATGCTTAGAAACCTTAATTTCTGGTAAAACCTGGTGGGAAACAAAGGCAGAGATAAATTACTAAATTTCCTTACGACCGATAGCCCATTGACAAGTCCTTATAAAAGGCAGAGTGACATTCCTCCAGGGACTAAACTGCCTTAAGGTCAGTATTTTGCTAAGGGCAGAAGGCAATCCTAGCCTGACTCCCCCCTCCCACCTTGCCCCATCCTGTAAGTCTACTTTAATGTATAAAAATTCTTTTGGAAGCTTCCTTATCTCTCTAAACCCCTCCAAGATAATGTTGATAATCATGCCCCAAGAATATGTCCCACTGAAATACATCTGAAGGGTCTCATGACTAAGATTTTATTAGATGGTAATAAATAACCTTTTCCCAACAATAATTAGCCCCTTCAAGGTCCTGGAAACCTTGCTTCCAAAGTTCCTTACAGACTTACACTATCCCTAACCCCCTCCCAACTTGAAAGTATATAATGAGCCCCTCCTCATGATGCCGGTGTAGTTCTTTCTACCCATGGGTCCTGCCCCCATGCTTTAATAAAATCATGACAGATTTCTGCACCAAAGATGTCTCCAGAATTCTTTTTTGGCTGTGAGCATCAAACCATAACACTCTTTCCTACACCAAAAACTAAGTAGTAGGCAGTTGTGAATAGACTGTCCTATCAGCATTTTTTTAATTTGCAAATTTGTGAATAAGAATTTTTAGAAGTATGTTTTTTTTGTAGCATGATCTTTCAGTAAAGCATAAAACATGTTTACTAACAGACCTAAATTTATTTTAGTTTTTCTGTGATAAGACACAGGCACATAAACCTGTACTTAATAATCAGTATTTTAGCAATTTATCTTATTTGGAATAAAAACAGATATCCAATTAATTCAACACAGTTTAATCATTTAACCTAGCAAAACTGCAAAATTTTAGATTACCAAATATTTTGGAACTATTTAAAAGCCTACCTACAAACCTTTTAATTTATTCAACATATTTGTTCTTAACAACTACCCATGAAAACTTCATAAGACAGATAAAATCTGTTAGGTTTTCCCTTGTCGCGAATAGAATGGAGGCTG
This sequence comes from Taxidea taxus jeffersonii, assembly GCA_003697995.1. Taxonomy (NCBI): domain Eukaryota; kingdom Metazoa; phylum Chordata; class Mammalia; order Carnivora; family Mustelidae; genus Taxidea; species Taxidea taxus. The sequence goes on from ML111868.1 coordinate 6,247, forward strand.
CAAGGCAAACGTGGTCCAAGGGATGAACTTTATTGCAAGCACCCTTGGGCGAGGTTCCACAATTCAGGAGGAGTATTGAGTCAGAGAAGTCGCAAGCGGGAAGGGGTTGAGTGAGCTTTTATTGGGCCAAGGCAGGGCAGGGGCTCATAACCATATTTGGTAAGGTATTTGGCAGTTGGAGGGTAGGGTCGCGCAGTTTCCTGCTTGCATTAGGTTTCGGTTTACTGGGGTTGACATGGCTGCTATAGGAGTTCTGGTGGGAGATTCGGCCATCTTGGGTGTCTGCCATTCTGAATGGCCCTTTTCTCAGCTAGCCCAACAAAATCAACCATCATTTTAAGTCACTTTTGCTGAAATTGCAACAGATAAAACATGAATTTAATAAATTTAAGTAAAATAAAAGTTGGTTATTTGTATTATATTTGATGTTAATAACTCCAAGTGACATGCCTATATTAATTAATCTAATGGAGGATACTCAGAAGAAAGGCAAGCAGGGGCAAGCCCTCCCCCCCATCCTGCAATGAAACTACTCTTAAAAGAAAAAAGACCCTCTACTTCACCCTGGAAGGAGACCTCCACCAAGCTTTCTTACATGAACAACTACCTAATAGGTAGATGAGTGCATGGACAAAATCCTGATTGGGTGACAGGCATATGGAGGGTTAATCAGATTAAAACAGCCCACCAACATTCTTCATAAATACCCTAGACTTAGAAACTCTGGGGGTAACCCTCTCCAGCCCCCTCCTTCTTTGGGAGGTTTTGTACTCTCACTCAATAAACTTTGCTTTGCTGCCCCCGACTCTTTGTCTTACCCACCTCTTCCTTCTTCCAACCTGTGTGACAGAGTGACTTGGGAAACAGGCAGAAAGAAATGTAGATAAAATTACACATCCATATAACCCACAGCCCACTGACAAATACTTGAGGCAGGCAGGGTATATTGTTCCTACAGGAAGCTCCAGTCTTAATGCGTTGCATCAGTTCCCCCTCAAAGCCCTGGGCAGCAGGGAGCCCACTGGGAGAAGCACGCAGGGGTGGCAAAAATCTTTCTGTCTATGGGTCCTGTCTCTGTGCTTTAAGAAAACTACTATTTTGCACTAAAGATGTCTCAAGAATTCTTTCTTGGTCATGGGCCCCAGACCTCATGTAAATCCCAAAACTTCATCATAAGAACTGTGGGCACTAAAGGAAAAGAAATCCTGAAGCAAAACCATCAATCCCAAACTAGCTTTTATATCAAATATATATATATATATATATATATGTGTGTGTGTGTGTGTGTGTATATAATAGGTATGTATATATGTATATATATATTTGTATATATAGATGGATGATAGATGATATATAAATATAAAAACATAAATATATAAATATATTTATATATTTATAAATTATTATATTGTATTATATTATAAAATATATAATATTGTAAATTATATTTATAAATATATAAAAATATATATTTATATATATAAATCAGTTTGTATATAAATATATATATATAGATATATAGATAAATGTAAAATATATATATTAGATATTTTACATTTATCTATATATCATCTATCATCTATCTATATTTTAGGTCCTGTGAACTTTAAAAGCATTTGTTTTGGGACGCCTGGGTGGCTCAGTGGGTTGGGTCACTGCCTTCAGCTCAGGTTGTGATCCCAGTGTTCTGGGATCAAGTCCCGCATAGGGCTCCTTGCTTGGCGGGGAGCCTCCTTCTCCCTCTGCCTCTGCCTGCCACTCTTGTCTGCCTGTGCTCACTCTTTCTGACAAATAAATAAACAAAATCTTAAAAAAAAAAAAAAAGCATTTGTTTTTATCTTTCTGTTTTTCAGACTGCCCAATCTTTATAAGTACTTGCCTTCAAACCAACTGAATGTTATTTCACAAATCAATTTTAGCTATACCGTCTGGAAGTAGAAACACATTTTATAATACAAATATAAACACGTGTCAACATTACAGATAGATGCAGATCTTACAGCCTCTGTGTTAAAATTACTGCCATCAAATAGGTACAAAATTTACTACTTACAAAAGCTGGGTCTGATCTTTAATAGTTGTGGGGAACACACTTCAGGTTTTTATTTGTCCTTGACAGGTTAACTTTTAAAAGGCCTTTACCCCTTGTTTTCACTTGATAAAGAACTACCTCCTTGAAATTTGCATTTTAAAGAGATGGGTGAGATAAGAATTCCTGCAGAAGACCAATAGAACACTATCTTAAAGGCACTGGGGGGAAATGCAAGCACATTCTAGAAAGACTTTTGTTCTCCTAAGGCCAGAATTTTTATATTAAATTTATTGGCTATCCCAAAGATAGCCAAATAAGGAACTGACAGCTTGCATGTTACAGACAGGCAGAAAGCCAATCATGTTCTTAGGATGTAGAACAAGACTAGCAAGAAGGAAAAGTTATTGCCAGGAGAAAAAGGATTAATATCAATGGGTCTGGATTTGGAAAGGAATGGATAACATGTGATGTAGTTTTAGAATATAGGTGATGTTAGGGAGATGGTACTGGAGCGACAGCCAAGAAAATTCTTGAGATGTCTTTGGTGCAAAATGGTGCTTTTATTAAAAGCACAGGGGCAGGACCCATGGGCAGAATTGCTACTGTGGGGTTGTGAGGGGTGGCTGATTATATATTTGGGAGCATGGGGAGGTAAGGAAAAAGGAGGTTTTCAGAACTTTCACATGCTAAAGAGAACCTACAAGATACTGGAGGCTTGCATTGTCAAGTTGTTTGTTTTTCCCTCTAGCAAGGCATTAACTTTAAGATAGTTGGAAATTTCCTGGAGAAGTGTCACTCATTTCCCACCCAGGAGTGGGGGGTTGGGGATGGGGGTGAAGGTTTCAGGGTGTCAGCTTGTGCTTTGCCACCAGCTAGCCTTCTGTTCCCTCATCAACATGATTTATTTTTTAAAGCTTTGATTTATTTGAGACAGAGAGTGGGGGAGGGGAGTAAAGGGAGACAGAGGAGCAGACTCTTTGAACAGGGAGTTTGATCCCAGGACCCCAAGATCATGACCCAATCATAACCGACTGAGCCACCTAGGTGCCCCAGGATAACATGAATTTTTATTTCGCCCTCTCAACTGTGCTCAGGAAGTAACCTAAAATGCATAACTTTTTAGGGTTCTCCCTGGTTTAAAGTTTTTTGTTGTTGTTGTTGTTGTTGTTTTTCTTTTCTGTAGCCCTTATTCTTCAAAGAGTGAAATATCTGAGGAGGATCGCCTGTAACTTCAGGTGGTTTTGTTTTAAACCATAATTGCCTCTTCAGAGTGGAAAGACAGTTGAGACAAAAAAATAGTAGATGGAGTCCTCAAGCAAAGGATAGGAGTAGGAGTCACCTCAGTCTTATAGTTTTTTGTCTTTGGTATCCTGTGTGTGTGCACGCATGAGCGCCTTTGTAATGAATCTTTTAATAAGACTATTTTGGAATCTTCAAGTCTTTTTTGGAAGCTTCAGTATGCCAGTTAAAATAGACATCCCATTTTGTTTAATTTGGGAACACTTAATTTTAAGTGCACTTCTTAAATGAACAATCTTGTCTAATTGGAACATTCCCCATAATGGCCACTGTAATTTTAGGGTTTTTTTGTTTGTCAGTTGGTTTTTTTGGTGGTGGTTGTTGTTTTTTAATTTCTTCTTGCTAGATAGCTGCAGTTTCTGAAACCATAATTCTTAGATAAGATAAGCAGGTGTGTAGGAAGGTAGTGTGGTTGACTCTTTATAATTCAGATGTCTCATTGGCTAAGACTTTGGGTTTCTTGGAGCCAAACTAGTCTGGAAAAGGAATGTGCTCAGGTTTGAGGATTGTGCATGTTACACAGTTACACAGTGTACCTTATTGCCCACTTTTCCTGAAGTTGGCAGATGATCTAGTGTCAGTCTAACCTGTTCTGTGACCAACTTGTTCTATTATAGGAGTCTTTTTGAGTGGCAAGCACTGTAATATCCTTTAAATACTTAACCTGTGCCCATCAGTTTTTGCAGCTTTTTGGGTTCCTAAATGCCCACTAACAACAGTCTTTATTTACACAAGATAAGACAAACATTGGCCTTAATATATTAGAAGTACTGCATTCTACCCTTAAGGAGGTCCTATGAACACCACAATTCCTGTGAAAACTTACTTTTTTCACCCAGGAATTATGGACTGGAAAGCTAGGGGTTTGGGTCTAGGAAAAAATATGGGCTCTCCTGGGCTCTGGGTGTAATTGTCCACCAGCTCAAGCTGACCAGCCCGGTAGAGGAAAGTCAATTAGATCAGTAGCTCAAATGTGAAACAGAACAGAACTCAGAGGAATTTGTACATAACCCTCTGAAATGGCAAGAAAGACAGTGAACTCAGAGGGTTCCCAGATACCATGCCTATAGTTCTTGTCTCCAGATGCTGCTGTAAGTTCACTTTGGATCCCACTACTCCCACCAAATCTGTTTAAAAAAAAAACCCAAAATGCAACCAAGTAAATTTGGAGACTTAATTGGCTTTATTAAATGATGCATGAATCAGGCAGCACCTCACTTAGGAACTAGAGAGGTAGAGCTCTGAGGAGTTGTACAAAATGGAAGATTTTTTTCGAAGGAGGTTGGGACAGGGAAGTTATGAGCAGAAGAAAAGAAAGGACTATTTCAGGCTAGGTCACTTTCCTTTAATGCAATCCCTATCAAAATACCACTGACATTTTTCACAGAGCTGGAACAAACAATCCTAAAATTTATATGGAACCAAAAAAGACCCTGAATCACCAAGGGAATGTTGAAAAAGAAAACAAAGCTGGGGGCATCGTGTTGCTTGATTTCAAGCTACAGTACAAAGCTGTGATCATCAAGATAGCATAGTATTGGCACAAAAACAGACACATAGATCAATGGAACAGAATAGAGAGCTCAGGAATGGACCCTCAACTCTCTGGTCAACTAATCTCTGAGAAAGCAGGAAAGAATATACAAAGGAAAAAAGATGGTCTCTTCAACAAATATTGTTGGGAAAATTGGACAGCAACATACAGAAAAATGAAACTGGATCATTCTCATACACCATACACAAAGATAAACTCAAAATAGGTGAAAGACCTAAATGTGAGACAGAAATCCATCAAAATCCAAGAGAACACAGGCAACAACCTCCTCTACCTTGGCCACAGCAACTTCTTGCAAGACACATCTGGAGGCATGGGAAACAAAAGCAAAATTGAACTATTGGAACTTTATCAAAATAAAAAGCTTCTGCACAGCAAATGAAACAGTCAATAAAACTAAAGGCAACCTATAGGATGAGAGAAGATATTTGCAAGTGACTAACAGATAAAGGACTGGCCCCCAAGATCTATAAAAAACTTACCAAATTCAACACTCAAAAAAAACAAAGTTCAATGAAGAAATGGGCAGAAGACATGAACAGACACTTGATAAACTTTTATTGTTTTACTCACTCTCCTTTGTATATGAGATTCATTCCTCAACTCTGTGAGACAAGAACCTAGCTCCCCCACTTCAACACCATTTTGGGTTGTGGTTTTCCTTTATTTTTTTTTTTTTTACTGTTATACCAACATTCTTTAGATTTGAACACATTTCATAATTTCTAGAATCATATGCCTTTTGAAATTTTCCAATATAGGATAATATTTCCAAATGTGTTTTGGTTTCTAATAAACCAAAAGTAGACAAACCTATGTTTAGTAATTACTGCTGTAGTAATTTGTCCTGTTTAGAAAATGATCCAGATAATTAGCGAGGTTCCATTGTCTAATTTAACTTAGCAAAACTCGAAGGTTTTAAGTTACTAGAAAGATTTGAGAGACTTTTTAAAAGTTAAAAATTTAAAATTTTATTTATATCTAATTTACTTGTTCTTTATAAAATGTTTAGATTAGTCATGAAAATTTTAAAACACTAAACAGCCAACCATCATCTTTACATTATTTTTGCTGACAGATCACAAAAGAAAAAACATATAATTAGTCAATTCAGGCAAAATAAGTTTATCTGCATTATATTTGATGTTGATAACTCTAAACACATGCCTGTTTTAATTAAACCAACAAATTAAAACTAGCTTTTATATGGAATATTTTTCTAGATATGTGAACCTAAAAAATGTTGGGTTAGTTTCTATCTTCCTGGGAGTTTTAGAATGCCTAATTTTTACAAGCACTTGCTTTTAAGCCAACTAAATAAAACTCTTTACTATTAATTTAACAATGCTATCCAGAGGTATAAAAAATCTCATATTCACAATATGTGTGTTTGAGTGTGTACGTACACACATATATATATATTTAATACAGGTACACAGACCAATGTAATCACCTTAAGTTACTAATATTTGTGGAGAAGATTTTTAAGATTTCTACTTGTCCCTGGAATTAATCTTCAGGATGCTCTGCTAGAATTTAGGCCCAAGAAACGTTTTAGCAGTGTGTGTTTTAAAAAAGCCTCTTTTCCTTTTTTTTCCCCTCCTTCAGTCTCAGGTGATTGTTGGCTGTATGTATATTTTAAAGACATGATAAGATGGATAACTTTAAGGGATAGAGAAAGAAATGTAAGTTCCTGGAAAAAGGACTTTCTTTTCTGAAGGCCAATAATTTATAAGACTTTTGAGTTAAACAAAAGTTATGGATTATTAAAGAAATATGTGAACTTTGATTTGCTTCTAGAGCTACATTTCTAGTTTTGTAATGATTTGTAAGATAGGGGCAGTTACTTTCGGTTTCTCAAAGCACGGGCTTGTAACTTAAATGACATCATAGGTTTATCCATTTATCTAATTACATTATCTTCAATTTGCTTCTTTCCTTCTGGGTACATAGTTCAAATTTTAACTTAAAAGAGGTCTTTCAAAAAAAAAAAAAAAGATTCCCATCAGGCTTTGAATATCAGCTTCCAATCTGGCTGACTTTTGATTGTAGAGCTACTTAAAAAATTCTTTTTAGTTTTCACCCAGGAACAGTAAATATTTGACCATATTAAAGACCCATCCCTTTGGTATAAGATTGGTTCCCGAAGAAAGTACAGAGGATACTACTTTCCCAACATTCAAAGTAACTCCCAAAGATAACCAAAAGAAGCCACTGTTTCTGGATTTCTTTTCTTTTAGTGCCTGCAATTCTTAGTCATGCTGCTTTGAAGAATGAAGAGAGACCAGAAGAAGAGTGGTAGGCAGCAAAGCAGAGTTTATTTAGCAATAATACAAAACCCCCCAAGAGGGAGGGGACCCAAGATGGTTGCCCCCAGAGTTTCTAAGTCTAGAGGTTTTTATGAGAATGTTGGCAGGGCATTTTAATCTGATTAACCCCCCCATGTGCCTATCACCCAATCACGTTTTTGGTCCATGCGCTCACCTACCTATCAGGTAGTTTTTCATATGGGAAAGTGTGGGGCCCTCCTTCCAGGGTAGTGTAAAATCCTTTTAAGGTGGGGCCCTTTGTCCCTGCTTGCCTTTCTTCTGACTATCCCTCATTACCACACCTATATGTTTCATGCAGGAAGATGAAATGAGAAAACAGGTAGGAGATAGATACTTCTTTTGAACCTGCAGGGCCTTCCTTGCCTTTAACTCAAAATAGTCCAAATGCCAAGGTGGCATGTATTTTGGTAAACTTGCTCTGAACCCCTTCAGTCCTGCCTTAGAAACTAAAGAAAAGTCACAACCTAGAAGCTAAAATGATTTTTTTTTAATCTGTTTTGCTAAGGCTATATGGAGAAGATGGATAGGAAGGGGTGGAAACAGCATGGGGAGAGAGAACAGGATGAAAGTGTTAAGAGGCTTAGGGGAAGGAATGGTGGGTAGGGCAAAGGGAGGGGGAGGAGGTGTTTGTGAGGCTTCAGCTCATATACCTAATTTGAAAGCTTCTCAAAAGATCAATTAGCTTTTAAACATTTTGAGTTGACTCCTTGAAAGGAAGCAACCTTTTTAGTATTTCTTTTGGAGGCCTCCAGATGCCAATTAAAATAAACTTCCCACTCATTTGCTCTGATTTCTATAATCTTTCTCTTTCCAATTTTGCACACATTAATTCAGGGATATCAAAAGATGGGGATATCCCATCTTAGCCAATGAAGTTTTAAATTATCCTGGGTAATGTGAGCTTAATAGGGCAAAGATTTATAACATGAAAGACTGTATTCTTTAAACATAAATCCAATGGTGGTTCACAAAGAAGGTTGGTCATTTAGGGCTGTTATAGAGGAAATCTTTCCTCATGAATAAGAAGGATTTAAGTTGAAGGAAAATGTGGCCACTTGAAATAAGTTGAACACTCACCAATAAATATATTGTAATCCAAATCCTCCCCCCATTTAAGGGCAGAAGAACATTTTCTCCTTGAAAGAGTGAGGACAGAACTCGTTACTTTGCTCAAAAAAAGTCTGGCCTGAACCTTGAATAAAAAGGAGGCTCAGATCCAGGAGAACTCACAGCCAGAACTCTGAGCCTCACCCATTGGAAATGCACAGAGAACCATGATTTCTCAGAGCCACCTTCCACCAGGATCCAGTATCCATTCCTCTGGATCCTGCCAACTGTGCCAAGAAACATTACCTACTAAAGAATTCACTAAAATTTTAAGCAAACAAGCATTTTTTAGGCAATTGGAATTAAAATTGGAGACCTATTCAAGTACAAACCTGAACCCTGTTCTAAAGAAGACCAAAAAAGGGGAAGGGGTATAAGGTAAATGGCCATGTGGACAGTTCTCATGTCCTCTAGGCGAAAAAGGGATTGAAACCAGGTTAACAGGACTTGCTTGGGTTAATATGCAAATGAGGGATTGAAATTTGGCAAATGACATTGGCTTGTTTATAAGTGAAAAATGCAAACAATTCAGATGTCATAGTGAGGAAGAAATTAAGTCCAGGCTGAGGGACATGCATGAATTCTTCACCCCTTATGGCCTCCTGGCCCTGTTTTAAAGGAGATTCTCTAGCTAGGCTGGCTTGCTCCATTTTCAATCTTTTACAGTGACCATCAACAGGATGCAATCAATATTTGATGGGAGCCACATTGCTGTTACATTAAAGCATCCAAAATTTTTTTTTGGAAAAGCATGACTTTTTTCTTATTTTTTTTTAATTTATTTATTTGGCAGACAGAGATCACAAGCAGGCAGAGAGAGAGGAGGAAGCTCCCTGCTGAGCAAAGAACCCGATGTGGGGCTCGATCCTAGGACCCTGGGATCACGACCCAAGCTGAAGGCAGAGGCTTTAACCCACTGAGCCACCCAGGTGCCCCTTTTTCTTATTTTTTAATATATTATTACAATAAGTCACTTTATAGCATCTACCAATATACTGTCCTTCTCTATTGGTCTTGAATTTTATATGAGTGAATGTCTTCCCTGAAATATCCACAATAATACATTTTTTCTTCCTGGGCCTTAGGGAACAGTGTGCTTTAATTAACATATACATTACACAAATATCTGCTCATCTTAGTTTTCTGCCTGAAAGGGATTGAAATTTGTTCCACCAAAGAAGCAAAATCAACACACTTGGAGCCTGGGTGCAGGTATATTAGCATTTCAGAGGCTCAAGTGTCCTAACTGGTTTAACTAAACAAAGCCATAATGTACATTTCAGAAAACTGCTGGGAAGGAAAATCAATTCTGTATTTCAATTGAATTCAAATAAATCCAACACCATGTATCTGCACTCTGCATATTCCTGCTAGGATTTCTATGAATTATTTGCCATCAAAGTTTTACTTAAGCTTATTTGAAAAGAGCATAAATTTGCCACTTTTCTTAAACTGAAAGATTTGTCCTCAACAGATTTGTGGATATTTTGTATCCTTAAAAATGATTAATGTTGACCTGTTTTTTTTTTCAATTTATTACTGCATTTAATTATTAGAATTTTAAACTTTAATTGTAAATTTACTCATTATGTTTGGGAGACGGACTAAGTGAATTGGTAGTAGTATATAATGCTTAGAGTCAGATTGATCACTGTTGGTGAAAAAACATGCACCAAATATTAAGTCATGTGTACATTCACTGTTTCTATAAATTAACATGAGACTGGCCCTTTAAGGGAAATCTAATAAGCTAATGGATTGTTAGATTACTATTTAGTACTTAAAAGTTATTTTCTTTCTTTCTTTCTTTTTTTTTTTTTCCTGACTCTTAGGATAAGACAAGATGCCAGTAGGGTGTCATAATATTTGAAAGATATGCTGCAGATGAAAAGCTGACAAACTTAAGGTCTTTTTCTATTTAAAGAATAGATCGATACAATATAGTTTTTCAGGTTAAAAAAATAAGTTTATAGGACTTTTTTTTTTTGCTTCAAACTTATGTTTATTTGGTCCTCTAGCTTTGGTGTAAAACATTCTTTTGGGGAGGGGGGACAGACGAAGAGGGAGAATTTTAAGCAGGCTCTACACTCAGCACTGAGCCCTAGGCAGGACTTGATTGTAGAACCCTGAAGACCATGACCTTAGCCAAAATCAAGAGTCAGAGGCTTAACTGACTGAACCACCATAACACCTCCAAGTTGAGTCCTTTCAACTAAATTTATTTAACTTATTTCATGATTAACTGGCACCAAACCTTGGTCTGGTGACACTTCTTATCCTTCACTTTTAGCACCTGTCAGTTCATAATTGGTATTATGAAGTTATCTTTCTCTCCAGTAAGTGGTAATACCCTTGGAGAAAAAATGTTTTTGTCTTTTGTGTCACACCCAGTCAGCCCCTAGTATATGTCTTATTACTCAGCATCTAAGTTATTGAAGGTTGCACCATGCATGTATCCTGGGAGAAATTTATTGTTTTTTGTTTGCTATCTTAACTATTAAGATAATAGTGGTAAATATGTAAGAATAAAATTTGAGCAAACCAGTACTTTTTTTTGTTTGTTTGTTTTGTTTACATCTGACTGTAGAGACTACCAAGTAGCTCAACAATGATAAAGACTTAAAGTCTTATTTTGCCAATTATCTTTTCTTTATGAAGCCCATGATTACCTGAGGGGTATTTTGAGGGCCATCCCTAATGACTTAGTTTTCATTCTTAAAGTCATCACTATTTTTCTGTCTTTAACAATTTCAATACCTCTAGGGTAGACAATAATATGGTCTTACTAAATTATAGGCTAAAAGCATTGTTGAGCCATTTGCTTAATTTTAAGACTCATTTAGTGACTCATCCTGGGTGATGATTTCAGGTCTCATATTTAGGTCTTTAACCCATTTTGAGTTTATTTTTGTGTATGCTATAAGGAGTGGTCCAGTTTCACTCTTTTGCATGTTGCTATCCAGTTCCCCCAACATGGACATAGACATAGACAGAAGAAACTGTTTTGTTTTTTTTTTTTTTCAACTGGCTATTCTTTCCTGCTTCATTGAATATTACTTGACCACACAGTTGTGGGACCATTTCTGGGTTTTCTAGTCTGTTACATTGATCTGTGTATCTATTTTTGTGCCAGTACCTACCTTAGTGTTTTGATTACTATAGTTTTGTATTATAATTTAAAATCTAGACTTGTGATACCTCCAGCTTTGTTTTTCTTTTTCAAGATTGCTTTGGCTATTCGGGGTATTTTTGTGGTTCCATACAAATTTTAGGATTATTCTAGTTCTGTGAGAAACACTGGTATTTTGATAGGGATTGCATTCAGTATAAAACATTCTTTATTTAAAATATAAAATACTATAATTTATGTTACAAAATACTAAAATTAGAGGCAATTACTCCAAACCATCAAACTATGGAGACCATCAGGGCTGGAGCGTTACACAACTGCAGGTAGAACTACACAGAAAACACTGAGAATAGCAACCCTCTTTTGCTACTGTATGTGAATGGAGCTTTTTGGGGCCAGGCAATGCCCTACAGCCTCCATGAAGGCTATAAATAATTTCTTATCTTTTGCATCAAGTATTCAAACAGGAGCACTTGAGATTCTACTTGTTCTTTTTCTTTCTCTCTTTCTCTCTCTCTCCCTCTCCCTCCCTCCCCTAGTGGCAACCCTTTAAACCACCAGAGTATTTTCTCCATTGGTCTCCAATAGATTAGCCTCATTGGCTTGTCCTGTTGTTCTGTCCAAGGGAAGATATAGTATGGGCCATTAAAAGGGACTATCCCTTATTCTGTTAAAGATAAAAGAATGGGAACAATAATTTTTAGGATTTGTCAGTGACCATGGAGCATAGCTCCATGTTCATGCTTGAAATCATGGATAAATCTATATGAAGATCTTAGTTTACAATTTGGGATTAATAGCAGTTCCAAACATTGGCTAGGCTATGGGATTGCCTGTTAGTTAAAAGATTAATCCCCCGAGTACTCACAGATTTATTCTAGTGGATTTGTTATAACTTACTGATGGAATCATCTCTCAAAGTACCTAACTGCAATGTAAAATGAGAATAATAATCTATTTCTTGCCTAATGTAGTAATATGCAATATATTACCTCTTGAGTAGTTTCAGATCTCTTCTTATTCGACTTAAAATTTAGATTCCCTGAGAAAATGTACACACACACACACACACACACACACACATATATGTATACACACATATAAATGTATTCTCAACTTTGCAGTCACAAACAAAACTTTCAGAAGTTGCTTTTTATTGATGGTTATGGATTCTTTCAATTTATGATATAATCAGTGAAGAAAGGTTTTTCTCCTTTTCTTAACCTCTATTTCATTTTTTTTCTGCAGCTTTTTGCCTTTTCATATCTGCTCTTTTAATTATATGTTTCCTAGATACTATTTTTTTGTATATAAATATAGTTACATTAAGAAGGTGTTAATGGGAGGTGTGTAGGTAAGGGGTCTTTTTGCCTTTTCATATCTGCTCTTTTAATTATGTTTCCTAGATACTATTTTTTTGTATATAAATATAGTTACATTAAGAAGGTGTTAATGGGAGGTGTGTAGGTAAGGGGTCTGGTGATAGAGAACAAAGGGGGTAGGTACTTACTATTCTGTATAGATTCCTTAAAAAGAATACTATCTGTACAGAACATATTTATTAGGGGTGCTTCCCGTGTGCCTTTAAATATATTGCAAATCAATAATGTTTGACACAGAGATATTTGGAGAAATGAGAAATAAATTGAAGCTGTATTTTTAAGAACCAAAACAACAACAACAAATGAGGCTCAAGTGGTTATTCATCCCTGAAATGAAAAACAAACCCATGGAAAACACATGGATATCTAAAGCCCTGATATACTCAAGGCTCTTCAAAAACAAAATTCTGATTGGTTGTGTATTAACAGTTTCTTTGGAATTACATTCACCAGTTTTTAAACTTAAAGGGAAAACACAGCAAAAGGTAGCATCTGTTAGATATGGTGTGAACTATTAGCTTGAGGTAGTTCATATTTCAACATTAGATTAGCACTACATTTCTTTCTATGAGGTCACATCTTTATGAAGCTGGGTTTTCACTGATGTGATATAAATGAATAGTGAATGAAAATCAATATGGAATAGAAAAGAGGGTGGCAGCATCTAATCTAATTCCAAGGTTTAAGTTCCAGGAGCACAAATCCACTTTATATGTTATAGTCATTATTTAAAAATGAAAAAAAAAATTCCTTCAATTTGTGTATTTTTTTTTCTGGAAGATTACTACGTTGTTAAGCCATAAATTATTAGGTTGTCTGGATCTTACTATTTTATGAACAGAATAATTTTGTATTACTTTTGACCTGTTGACCACGGTGGAATAATTACTGAGACACTAAGGGCCTATGAATCAAGGAAGTCTGGGAAACTCTGAACTACACAATAGCAGTGTTTCACACTGTTGAGCAGTTTGAATCTGTTAACTTTTCTACGAATAAATAACAAAGACCAAGTAACACTGTAGGAAGTTTTTCAGTGTTGCTTTGGGGCTTTTTTGGGTTTTTGGAGTATGTATGTGTGTGTGCGTATAGTCTCTAGACTATGGCTAAATATTCACTAGGTTCCCTGTCTCTAACTACCAATGAATTGAGGTGGAGTTTTCTTAATTAGGTATCTGAGTAGCATGTTCTGCTTTCCACAACTCCCATTTGTTGTGTGAGATTGATGAGGTTGCTCTATGTTAGACATGGAATATAAGCTCATTAGTAGGAAGTCTTCCAGTGATTTGGTTGAGAAGGAGGGTCTTAAGGAGTTGTAAGGGCAGGACCATTTTACATGACTTTATAAAGGAATTGCTGCATCTCAGTTTGGGCTGATTTGTTCTTGGGCCAATTCAAAAATGTGAAAATTATTCTTACCCTGGTCCTCATTCTAAGGAATGTAAAAGTTTGATCTCTGGAATAGCAATGTGGTGGCAATTAGGAGTCCTCTTTCTTCTACACCATCAGAAAGTGTAGCTCAGGGACACTTGGGTGGCTCAGTCATTAAGGCATGATCCCAGGGTCCTAGGATCAAGCCCCATATCAGGATCCCTGGTCAGCGGGAAGCCTGATTCTCCTTTTCCCACTCCCCCTGCTTATGTTCCCTCTCTCGCTGTCTCTATCTATCAAATAAATAAATCTTTTTTTTTCTTTAAGCTTTTTTATTTAAACATATAATGTAACCCCACCACCCTCTCCCAACCCCTCTCCCCCTCACCCCCCTCAGTTTGTTTTATGACATTAAGAGTCTCTTTTGGTTTGTCTCCCTCCTGATCCCATCTTGTTTCATTTTTTCTTTTCCTACCACCTTAACCCCCACCCCCGTTGCATCTCCACTTCCTCATATCAGGGAGATCATGTGATAGTTGTCTTTCTCCAGTTGACTTATTTCGCTAAGCATAATACACTCTAGTTCCATCCATGTCATCGCAAATGGTAAGATTTCATTTCTTTTGATGGCTGCATAGTATTCCATTGTATATATATATACCACATCTTCTTTATCCATTCATCTGTTGATAGACATCTAGGTTCTTTCCATAACTTGGCTATTGTGGACATTGCTGCTATAAATATTCGGGTACAATCTTAAAAAAAAATAGCTCAAATTCCAATTTCTTCCTAAGCCCCTCCTTAATCTCCCAAATAAAATTATTCAAGATTTCCTTGTGCTCCCATTCACATCAGTGTCCTTACTGTTTGTATTTCCTCTAGTTTATAAATTCATTAAAAATAAAAATATAGGGGCGCCTGGGTGGCTCAGTGGATTAAGCCACTGCCTTCGGCTCGGATCATGATCTCAGGGTCCTGGGATCGAGCCCCACGTCGGGCTCTCTGCTCTGTGGGGAGCCTGCTTCCTCCTCTCTCTCTGCCTGCCTCTCTGCCTACTTGTGATCTCTGTCTAATAAATAAATAAAATCTTTAAAAATATATATATATTCAGGAAGCCTTCATCAAATTTTTCTAATAAGCCTCATAATCTTAGCAGTAGCCAAATAAGTTTTTGATTATTTTTCTCTTTTGAAAAACAAATATCATTAACTAATGATTGTTGTCCATTGCAGGACTTCTTAACCTTATGTCATTCATGTAAAATAATAATTCTATAACATGTCAGGATAAATGGATGAGGTCATGACTGAGCTCTTGAGAGGGGTTCTAGTAATGCCCAAGGTAGAAGGGAATTCCTCTCTCAACACACCTGTAACCCATGGGTAATATGCATGCACACTTGGTATATTGATTGGTAACCTGAGTTTTGCTGTACTTTGGTTAAAATAACATCTTGGTATAAATTTCTCAGAAGATAACATAAGTGTTGTAACAAATATAATCATAAAATTTATGAAATTCCCATAAAATCTGTGTCAAAATCTTTGAGGTTACTATTTAATGTTGTTATTGAAGAACTATGCAGAGTTTGCCCATAAACCCACATTTTCTTGAGGCTTCTGTCCACAGAGGAATTTTTTGAAGTAGAGTCATTGAACACTGGTCTTATAAGATTCTACTACCATAATCATTCCTCATTCATGGAGTATTTGCTATACTGAAATTGATAGTATAGGCCAGGTAAGTAACAGATGAAGGGGCCTGGTCAATCTGGGTAAGGAGTATAGGAAGCCATGAAACCATGGTAGTGGTCTGCATCACAGCATGTTACTCTGCTATTTAAAACCCTCCTGGGGCTGCCCATAGATTAGAATAATATCCAAATTCCTCACAATGGCTTCCATAGTTGTGAGCTATATATTGCTTATGTCTCTAGCCTCATTTGATCTTTCTACAAATATTTATTGAGTATCTATGATGTTCCACATATTTGGGATACATATAGAAACAAAATTAAGATCCTTGCCCTCATGTTGTTAATATCTTAATATAAAGGGAAAATGCAATAAGCTTTAAAATAAGTATGTGTAGTAAATAGAATTTTAGACATGGTAGGGCTATGGCAAAAAGAAAAAGTTGGGGAATAAAGGG
Source organism: Taxidea taxus jeffersonii (assembly GCA_003697995.1). Taxonomy (NCBI): domain Eukaryota; kingdom Metazoa; phylum Chordata; class Mammalia; order Carnivora; family Mustelidae; genus Taxidea; species Taxidea taxus. The sequence continues at coordinate 22,607 of ML111868.1, forward strand.
GATTTTGAATGCTAGCAGGAATGGGCATTTTTTTTTTTTAATAAAGGGCCAGATAATATTTTAGGTTTTGCAGGCCATAAGGTCTCTGTGGCAACTACTCAACCCTGCCCTTCTAGAACAAAGACAGCCATAGATAAGACAATGGATTAGTGAACAGGCATGGCTGTGTTCCAATAAAACTTTCCAAAAACAAGAAGTTGGCCTGTTTTGGATGTTGGGCCATATATGATTTGAGGAATCTTGGATTATAGTATGAAATCATCATTGGAGAATGTTCTATCAAGAAGGTAGGATTTGAGCTAAATTACTTTCTTTCCTAATGTCTTATAGATTCAATCATAACATTTATCACAATGTTGACGTGTTTTATTTGCACATTTGTCAGCTTTGTTTCTGTCACACCGTCTGAATATGTAAGTGCAATGAGGGCTATGAGCTTATCCCTTTATGCTCAATATCTAGAGTAGTGTCTGGCACACAGTAGATATTGGCTAAATATTTGTTAAGTGATGAGTACAGAGTAAATGTTAATTTCTAGAGTGCACTCAGTACTCAGTTCCAGCAAATTATGAACATGAAAGATTGAGACACTTGTTACCAGATCTTCTAAGTTTTGAAGAGAAGCTAGAAATCAAATTTTGCATAAAATCTCTCCATTTTAAATGACTGTAACTAATAAATATAAAAATCTCTGTACATTTTTGGACCACTTTCTGTTTTAATGACTTGGATTTGGATAGTATCTAGTTGAAAATAGGATGGGGTGAGCTAAGAGTCTTCCTATTCTACCATCTTCCCAAGTTCTCTCACCAACTTGATTTCTTATCTTTTTTATTATAGTCATTTTAACAGTTATGAGGTGAGATATCATCATTCTTTTGATTTGCATTCCCCTGATAATTAGTGATGATGGGTATCTTTTCATGTACCTGTTGTCCATCTCTGACTTCTTTGAAAAAATGTCTATTAGAGATCCTTTGCTCATTTTAATCAGATTTCTCTTTGCTATTGTTGTATTAGTTCTTTATGTATTTTAGATATTAACCCCTTATCAGATATATGATTTGCAAATATTTTCTTCCATTTGGTAATTTAGCTTTTCATTTTGTTGATAGTTTCTTTTGCTGTGCAGAAACTTTTTGGTTTCATGTAGTCCTACCCCCTTATTTTTTTCTTTGCTGCCTTTGCTTTTGGTGTCAGTTCTAAAACACCATTTTTATATATTTTACTAGTTGTAATATTTTAAAATGGAGAAATATTATGCAAAAAATTCCCCTTGCCTGGGGAAAACTATCTAAGAAAATACTGATAAGGCCAATATCCATGAGTTTACTGCCTGTTTTCCTTTAGGAGATTTAAGGTTTGGGGTCTTACATTTCGGTCTTTGATTTATTTTTGAGTTTGTGTATGGTTTAATTCTTTTGCATGTGGTTGTCCTGTTATCTCAACACCACTTATGGAAGAGACTGTTTTTCCTCCATTGTATATTCTTACCACCTTCGTTGAAGGTCAATTGACCATGCAAGTATGGATTTATTTCTGGGTTCTCTATTTTGCTCCATTGATCTATGTGCCTGTTCTTGTGTCAGTACAATACTGTTTTAATTACTGTTATGTAATATAGTTTTGCTTTGTAATATAGCTTTGTAGTATGTTTTGTAATATAGTTAAGTTTTATAACATGTTTTGTAATATAGTTAAGTTTTGTAATATAGTTTTAAATCTGGGGCTGTGACACCCCCAGCTTTGTTCTTCTTTCTCAAGATTGCTTTGTTTATTTGGGGTCTTTAATGGTTTCATAAAACTTTTGGAGTTTTATGTGTCTGAGAACTTTATTTGGATAAAGATTGCATTTGTAGAATGCTTTTCATAGTATGTACATTTTAATAATGTTGATTCTTTCAACCCATGAGCATGGAATATCTTCCCATTTATTTCTGTCCTCTTTAATTTTTTTCATCATTGTCTTACTGTTTTTAGAGTATGGGTCTTTTACCTTCTGGATTAAATTTATTTACTGTATGTTTTATTATTTTTATGTCACTATAAATGAGTTTATTATCTTAATTTCCCTTTCCACACAACAGATATTGGCAAGTTGATTTTGTCCTTCAGCTTAACTGAGTATGTTTATTACTCTTAATAGGTTTCTTTTGTGTGTGTCTGTGTGTATGTAGAGTCTTTAGGGTTTTCTACATGTTATCTGCAAGTAGTTTTAGTTCTTTCTTACCTATGTAGGTATCTTTTTTTTTTTTTTCTGCTTGTCTGAATGCTTCGACTACTACTTTCAGTACTATGTTGAATAAAAATGAGAGTGGACATCCTTGTCTTATTCCTGATGCAAACTAAGAGAAAGGTTTTCAGCTTTTCACCATTGAGTATGTTTTTAGTTGTGGGATTGTCACATATAACCTCATTATGTTGAGAAATATTTCTTCTATACCTACTTGGTTGAGCATGTTTATCATTAATGGGTGTTAAATTTTGTCAAATGCTTTTTATGTATCAAGATGAATGTAGAATTTTTATATTTCATTTTCTTAATGTGATGATCATACTGATTGATTTACATATATTGAATCAAACTTACATCACTGGAATAACTCCCACTTGATCATGGTAAATGATCCTTTTAATATATTTTTAATTTAGTTTGCAAATATTTGATATAGGTTTTTTGCATGTATGTTCATCAGGAATACTGATATGCAACTTTTTTTTTGTAGTATCTTGTCCAGTTTTGATATCAGGGTAATGCAGGCCTCTCATAGGATAAATTTTGAAGTGCTCTTCTATTTTTTGAAACAGCTTGAGAAGAATAGATATTAATTTATTTATATGTTTGGTTGAATTAATCTATAAATTCATCTGTTCTTGGACTTGTTTCTTGGCAGCTTTTTTTATTATTAATGATTCAATTTCATTGTTAGTAATTGGTCTGTTCAGGTTTTCTATTTTTCCTTATTCATTTTTGGGAGATTTATGTTTCTAGGAATTTATACATTTCTTCCAGGTTATATAATCATTGGCATTTTTTTTTATAGTAGTCTTTTACAATCCTTTGTATTTCTGTGGTGTCATTTGTAACCTCTCTTTTATTTCTAATTTTATTTATTTGGGTTTTCTGTCTCTCTTTTGATTAGACTAATGTTTGTCATTTTTATCCTTTCAAAGAACCTGATTTTAGTTTTATTGATATATTCTATTTATTTTTTCAAGTTTTAATCTAAATTCTAGTTGGTTAAAATACAGTGTAGTATTAGTTTCAGGTGTAGAATCTAGTGATTCATCACTTACATACAACATCCTGTTCTTATCATTACTACTGCCCTCTTTAACACATTACTTGTTTAACCCATCGCCCCCGCCCACTTTCCCACCAGTAACCTTCAATTTGCTCTGTAGAGTCTAAGGTTTGCCTCTCTTTTCCCCAATGTTCATGTTTTCTTTTTTCTTAAAATTAAATATATGAGTGAAATCATGTGGTATTTGTCTTTCTCTGACTTATTTTGCATAGCATAATACTCTCTAGCTCCAACCACATCATAGCAAATGGCAAGATTTCTTTCTTTGTTATGGCTGAGTAATATTCCGGTACACACACACACACACAGTCACACACACATCATCATCATGTCTTCTTTTTTTTCCCTGTAACTTCTTTATTCCCCACCTTTTTTAAAATTTTATTTTATTTTTTCAGTGTTCAGGATTCATTGTTTATGTACCATACCCAGTGCTCCATGCAATATGTGCCCTCCTTAATACCCCCCAACCCCCAACAAAATCCTCAGTTTCTTTCTTTCTCAGAGTCCACTGTCTCTCATGGTTTGTCTCTCCCTCTGATTTCCCCCAATTCACTTTTCCTTTCCTTCTCCTGATGTCTTCCATGTTATTCCTTATGCTCCACAAGTAAGTGAAACCATATAATAGTTGACATTCTCTGCTTGACCTATTTCATTCAGCATAATCTCCTCCAGTCCCATCCATATTGATACAAAAGTTGGTATTCATCCTTTCTGATGGAGACATAATACTTGATTGTATATATGGACCACATCTTCTTTATCCATTTGTCTGTTGAAGGGCATCTTGGTTCCTTCCACAGTTTTGACGCCTGTGGCCATTGCTGCTAAGAACACTGGGGTACAGATGGCCCTTCTTTTCACTACATCTGTATCTTTGGGGTAAATACCCAGTAGTGCAATTGCAGGGTCATAGAGTAGCTCCATTTTTAATTTCTTAAGGAATCTCCACACTGTTTTCCAAAGTGGCTGCACCAACTTGCCTTCCCACCAACAGTGTAAGAGGATTCCCCTTTCTCGTTAATTTTGGCCATTGTAACTGCTATAAGGTGGTATCTCAATGTGGTTTTGATTTTAATCTCCCTGATGGCTAATGATGATGAACATTTTTTCATGTGTCTATTAGCCATTTGTATGCCTTCTTTGGAGAAGTGTCTGTTCATGTCTTCTGCCCATTTTTTGACATGATTATCTGTTTTGTGTTTGTTGAGGTTGAGGAGTTCTTTATAGATCTTGGATATCAGCCCTTTGTCTGTAGTGTCATTTGTGAATATCTTCTCCAATTCCATGGATTGCCTCTTTGTTTTGTTGCCTCTTTGTTGACTGTTTCCTTGGTTGTGCAGAAGTTTTTGATCTTGATGAAGTCCCGAAAGTTCATTTTCACTTTTTTTTCCTTTGCCTTTGGAGACATCTTGAAAGAAGTTGCTGTGGCCTATGTCGAGGAGGTTGCTGCCTATATTCTCCTCTAGGATTTTGATAGATTCCTGCCTCGTGTTGAGGTCTTTTAATCATTTTGAGTATCTTTGTGTATGGTGTAAGAAAATGATTGAGTTTCATTCTTCTACACATAGCTGTCCAATTTTCCCAGCACCATTTATTGAAGAGACTATCTTTTTTCCACTGTATATTTTTTCCTGCTTTGTCGAAGATTACTTGACTGTTGATTTGAGGGTCCATATGTGGGCTCTCTACTCTGTTCCACTGGTCTATGTGTCTGTTTTTGTGCCAGTACCATGATGTCTTGGTGATCACAGCTTTGTAGTAAAGCTTGAAATCCAGCAACGTGATGCCCCCAGTTTTGTTTTTCTTTTTCAGAATTTCCTTAGCAATTCAGGGTCTCTTCTGATTCCATACAACTTTTAGGATTGTTTGCTCCAGCTCTTTGAAAAATGCTAGTGGAATTTTGACCAGGATGGGATTGAAAGTATAGATGGCTCTAGGCAGTGTAACATTTTAATAATGTTTATTCTTCCGATACATGAGCATGGAATGGTCTTAAATCTTTTTGTGTCTTCTTCAATTTCTTTCATGAGTGTTCTGTAGTTACTCAAGTACAGATCCTTTACCTCTTTTGTTAGGTTTATTCCCAGGTATCTTATGGTTCTTGGGGCTATAGTAAATGGAATTGATTCTCTAATTTCCCTTTCTCTATTTTCATTGTTAGTGTATAAGAAAGCAACTGATTTCTGTACATTGATTTTGTATCCTGCCACATTACTGAATTGCTGTATAAGTTCTTGTAATTTGGGGGGTTGGAGTCTTTTGGGTCTTCCATATAAAGTATCATGTCAACTGCAAAGAGAAAGTTAGAGTTCTTCTTTGCCACTTTGAGTACTGTTTATTTCTTTCTGTTTTCTGATTGGTGTTGCTAGGACTTCCAGTACTGTGTGGAACAAGAGTGGTGAGAGTGGTCATCCTTGTTCCTGATCTCAAAGGGAAAGCTGTCAGCTTTTTCTCATTGAGGATGATATTCACTGTGGGTTTTTCATAGATAGACTTTCTGAAGTTGAGGAATGTTCCCTCTATCCCTATACTATGATAGGGATATCAAATAATCAGGAATGGATGCTATATTTTGTCAAATGCTTTTTTCTGCATCAATTGAGAGGATCATGTGGTTCTCTTTTCTCTTATTGATTTGTTCTATCACATTAATTGATTTGTGAATGTTTAACCATTCTTGCATCCCAGGGATAAATCCCACCTGGTCATGGTGGGTAATCTTTTTAATGTACTGTTGGATCCTATTAGCTAGGATCTTGTTGAGAATCTTGACACCCTGATATTCATCAGGGATATTGGTCTGAAATTCTCCTTTTTAATGGTGTTTGCCTGGTTTGGGGATCAGGATAATGCTGCCTTCATAGAAAGACTCTGAAAGTTTTCCTTCTGTTTCTATTTTTTGAAACAGCTTTAGGAGAATAGGTATTATTTCTTCTTCGAATGTTTGGTAGATTTCCCCAGGAAATCCATCAGGTCTTGGGCTCTTGTGTTTTGGGAGGTTTTTGATCACTGCTTCAATCTCGTTACTAGATATTGATCTATTCAATTTCTTCCTGATTCAGTCTTGGAAGTGTATAGGTTTCCAGTAGTGCATCCATTTCTTCTAGGTTGCTTAACTTATTGGCATGTAACTGTTGATAATAAATTCTGATGATTGTTTCTATTTCCTTGGTGTTAGTCATGATCTCTCCCTTTTCATTCTTAATTTTATTAACTTGGGTCTTTTCTATTTTCTTTTGGATTAATTTGGCCAGTGATTTATTGATTTTATTGAGTCTTTCAAGGAACCAGCTTCTAGTTTTGTTGATGTTTTCTACTGTATCTCTAGTTTCTATCTCATTGATCTCTGCTCTAATCTTGATTATTTCCCCTCTTGTGCGTGGGATTGGCTTAATCTATTGTTGATTTTCCAGTTCTTTAAAGTGTAAAGAGAGCTGGCATATTCTGGATTTCTCAGTTTTTTGAGTGAGTCTTGGATGGCTATGTATTTTCCCCTTAGGACCACATTTGCCATATCCCATAGGGTTTTGGAACAACGTGTCTTCATTCTCATTTCTATGAATTAAGTTCTTCTTTGATTTCCTGGTTGACTAAAACATTCTTTTTTTTAAGATTTTATTTATTTATTTGACAGACAGAGATCACAAGTAGGCAGAGAGGCAGGCAGAGAAGGGGAAGCAGGATCCCTACTGAGCAGAGAGCCCGATGCAGGGCTTGATCCCAGGACCCTGGAATCATGACCTGAGCTGAAGGCAGAGGCATTAACCCACTGAGCCACCCAGGTGCTCCTGATTAAAACATTCTTAAGCAGAGTGGTCTTTAGTTTCCAAATGTTTGAATTCATTCTGTACTTTTTCTTGTGGTTGAGTTCCAGTTTCAAAGCATTGTATCTGAAAATATGCAAGGAATAAGCTCAGTCTTTTGGAATCCGTTGAGCTCTGATTTGTGACCTAGCATGTGGTCTATTCTGGAGAAAGTTCTGTGTGCACTCAAGAAGAATGAGTATTCTGTTGTTTTAGGGTGGAATGTTCTATATATATCTATGAAGTCCATCTGGTTCAATGTGTCATTCAATGCTCTTATTTCTTTATTGATTTTCTGCTTGGATGATCTGTTACTGAGAGTGGCATATTAAGATCCCCGACTATTAATGTATTCATATCAATATGACTCTTTATCTTGATTAACAGTTGTCTTATGTAGCTGGCTGCTCCTGTATTGGCAGCATAAATATTTACAATAGTTAGATCTTCTTGATGGATAGACCCTTTAAGAATGATGTAGTGTCCTTTTTTATCTCTGACTACAGTCTTTAAAGTCTAATTTATCTGATATGAGAATCACTACCCCAGCTTTCTTTTAAGGCCCATTGACATGAAAGATGCTCCTCTATCCCTTCACTTTCAGTCTGGATTTATCCTTAGGTTCCAAATGGGTCTTTTGTAGACAATGTATGGATGGGTCCTGTCATTTTATCCAATCTGCAACCCTGTGCCACTTTATGGGAGCATTTAGGCCATTCACATTGAGATTGATTATTGAAAGATACCTTTTTATTGACATCATGTTGCCTGTGAAGTCCTTGTTTCTATAGATTGTCTCTGTAAATTTCTGTTCTATGTCACTCTTGGGTTCTTTCTTCTTTTAGAGAACCCCCTTAATATTTCTTGTAGTGTCAGCTTGGTGGTCACAAACTCTTTTAAATCTTGCTGGTCTTTGAAGCTCTTTATCTCTCCATCCATTTTGAATGTCAACATTGTTGGATAAAGTATTCTTGGCTGTATGTTCTTCTCATTTAGTGCCCTGAATATGTCTTGCCAGCCCTTTCTGGCCTGCCAGCTTTCTGTGGACAGGTCTGACATTATTCTGATGGACCTTCCTCTGTAGGTAAGGAATCTCTTCCCCCTAGCTGCCCTCAGAAGCTCTTGTCTAAGATTATGATTTGTGAGTTTCACAGTTAAGTGCCTTGAGGTCTTTCTAGATTCATTGATCTTGGTGGGTGTCCTTTCTGCCTCTAGGACACAAACACTTATTCCGTTCCCCAGATTGGGGAAATTTTCATCCAGATTTTGTTCAACTATATCTTCTAGTCTTCTCTCTTTCTCACTGCAAACCTCCCCCGCAACACACACAGGGATCCCAATAATTCGATGTTGGAATGTTTCATGGCATTATTTATTTCCCTAATTCTGTTTTCATGGCTTCTAAGCTGTTTTGTCCAGGCCTCCTCCTGATCCTTTTTCTCTATCCATTTGTCCTCTAGATCACTAGTTCTATCTTCTGCTTCGGTTACCCTAGCTGTTAGAGTATTTAGATTAGATTGGATCTCATTGATAGCATTTTTAAGTTCTGCCAGGTTGGCTCTCACTTCCACCCTTACAGATTCTATGTTGTCACTAATGGTTTTCTCCAACCTAGATAATTGTTATCCCAAATTCCCTTTCCAACATACTGTTTATGTCCATATTCAGTAGTTCTGATGGAGAGGGCACAGTCTCTGAATTTTTCCTCTCTTGGGTGTTCCTCCTCCTTGTCATTTTGGTGAGAGGCGGCTGAGGGGATGTATAGCTGAATATGTCAACCATGATCCGGACAAGTTGCATCTTAGAACGTTTTGGAGTAATTGGAAGTCACCACAAAAAAGAAAGAAAGAAGAAAAAAGGAGAGAGAAAGAGAGAGAAAACCCAGCCAAAATGAGCCCTAAAAGTAAGATTTATAAGGTATATAAACAAAAACAGACAAACAAAAGACTGACAAAAGTTACAAGAAAAAAAAAAGAACCCAGGCAAAATGAACCCCAAGAATAAGATTTATATAGTACCAAAACAAAAACAAATACACAGAAACACTGTCAAAAGAAATAGATGGGAGGGCGCTTATAAATCCTTGATGTGGGCAAAGAAGGTTATTTTGGGTCTTCCTGGGTATATCTTGATATCTTAGTTAAAGGAGTCAACTTTCCAGAGATAAAGGGAGATTAAAACTGATTTATATATACAGGTAGTGTTGAATCAGGAAAAAGGATTACCTTGAAGCTCATATCTATATGTGTATTTTTAAAAAGAAAAAAAAAACATAGGTATATGTATGAAAAAAGTTCAAGTTAAAAGGTTATTATGGAATATGTTGTATAAAACCTCTAGTTGTAATGGTAAGGAGGTTAAAAAAATTAAAAGAACAAGAATCCTGAGAATATTTTTTTTTAAAGTTGTATCTATGAAACATACAAGTTTTAGGACAATATCTGGAGCTTAATATATTGTTTTCCTCTCATGTTGAGATTTTACAGTTTTGGGGGGGACCCTGTGGTGGTTGTCCTTTCGTTCTTTTGGCTTGCCTTCTGAGAGAGGGCCTGCTGTGTCGTTTTTCAGTCAGTCTTGCTTGGGTTGAGTCATCCTGCCCCCTATCAAGGGCCTGAGCTCTGTGGAAACCCATTTTTCAGGCTTTTGTTCTCGGGAAGTTTTTGTTTTGTTCTTTGGTGGCTTTCTGAAGTTTTTTGGAGGTTTAGTGAAAAGCAGACTCTACTCAGACCTCCACTTCAGAGAGAACTCTCAGTCTGCTCTGCTCTGGGTAGTCCAGAACACACAGACTCCCCCTCTGCAAATTCAACTGGACAGCACAACCTCCTACAGGTGGTGCATACCCCCAGCCACCATCTCAGTGGTCACTTGAGGTCCCCACTTGTTTCTGCATCGCCATGCCACTAAAACCACAGGCAATATTGGTCCAGGGAGCCTGCTTTCGGAGACTGCCTGTGCCAGGACTGCTGTCTGGAGTCTAGGCCACACAGGATGTGCTCAGACCATGCAGTCTCACAGGTCACAGAAGGCTGCTGCCAAGGGATCCCAACTAGAGATAGCACCGGGTTCTCTCAGGCACAGACTAGGAGTGTTCAGAGACCCTTGGCTGGTGGCAGAAGACTGAGGTCCTAGGACTGTCAGCTGGCACCCACACAACCTTTCTCAGGCGTAGGAGGAAGCACGCTCAGCCCCCTTGGTGGATCAGGGTGTGCAGAGCATGAAGGCTGTGGATCTAGAGGCCACTGGCTGGTGCCCACACCAGACTCCCTTATGCATGGGTGGGAGTGCGCCCAGCCCAGCAGGAGTGCAAGCAGTGCAAAGCCAGGGGCTCAGGGACCACAGACTGGAGGCTCCACCACATTCTTTCTGGCATGGGTGGTTGCCAGTGATGGCCGTCCTGGGTCCGTAGGCTTAGGCCTGTGCCTGTGACCGCCCAATTCCACTATTTGTCCCTTAAGATCTTTTGTTCTTTTTGAGTGCTTTTAACCAGACTCCAAGTTAGTGCTAGTCCCCAACCACAGGGCACTTCTGTACTGGGGTATTATTTTCCAATGGGTCACTTCTGGTGGCTCCCTTCCCCTTCTGTTTATCCTCAAATATCTGTCTAACTGTTCCCACTCCACTTTTATGTCTTCTGCCCCCATAGAGATCCAGAAGTATATAATCTTACATCCTAGGCTGATTTCCTGGGTGTTCAGAGTGTTCTGGTGGATATTTAGCTCACTTTAGGGGACTGGTTGAAACAGAGTCTCCTCCTTCTCTGCCATCTTGCCCCTCCTATTTCCCCACACCAGGTCTTCTTTATCCATTCATCAGTTGATGAATATTTGGGCTCTATTTATAATTTAGCTATTGTTGTTAATGCCGCCAAAAACATAAGGGTCCATGTATCTTTTTGATTCCCTACTTTTGTATTCTTTTGTATTCCCTACTTTTGTATTACTACTAGGTAAATACCTAGTAGTACAATTGCTGGACCATAGAATAGTTCAATTTTTAACTTTTTGAGGAACCTCCATAATGTTTTGCAGAGTGGCTGGATCAGTTTGCATTCCCACTAAAAGTGCAAGTGTTTCCCTTTCTCCACATCCTTGCCAACACCTGTTGTTTCCTGTGTTGTTAATTTTAACTATTCTGCCCAGTGTGAGCTGGTATCTCATTGTAGTTTTGATTTGAGTTTCTCTGATGAGTGATGCTGAGGATCTTTGCATGTATCCTTTCACCATCTGGATATCTTCTTTAGAAAAATGTTTATTCATGGTTTTTTGCCCATTTTTTAACTGGATTATTTGTTTTTGGGGTTTTGAGTTTGATAAGCTCCTTATATAATTTGGGTAATTACCCTTTTTCAGAGATGTCATTTACAAATATCTTCTCCCATTTTGAAGGTTGCCTTTAGTTTTATTTATTGTTTCTCTCATTGTGCAGAAGCTTTTTATATTGTTGAAGTCCCAGTCATTTATTTTTGCTTTTGTTTCCCTTGCCTCAGGAGACATATCTAGTAAGAGGTTGCTATGGCCAATGTCAAAGAGATTACTGCCTGTGATTTCCTCATGTGAGATAGTTTCCTGTTTCACATTTCATCCATTTTTCAAATTTATTTTTGTTAATAGTGTAAGAAAGTGATCCACTTTCATTATTATGCATTTTTCTGTCCAGTTTTCCCAACACCATTTATTGAAAAGACTGTATTTTTTCCATTGGATAATCTTTCCTGCCTTGTCATAGATTACTTGACCATAGAGTTATGCATTCATTTCTGGGTTTTCTATTCTGTTCCAGTGATCTGTGTCTGTTTTTGTGTCAGTTCTATACTTTTCTTGATCATTATAGCTTTATAATATAACTTGAATTCCTTAATTATGATGTCTCCAGCTTTTTCTTTTTCAAGTTGGCTTTGGCTACTCAGGGTCTATTGTGGCTCCATACAAATTTTAGGATTGTTTGTCCTAGCTCAGTGAAAAGTGTTGGTGGTATTTTGATAGGGATTTAATTAAATCTGAAGATTGCTTTCAATAGTATAGACATTTTAGCAATAGTTTTTCAATCCATGAGCATGGAATGTTTTTCCATTTCTTTGTGTCCTCTTCAATTACTTTCATCAATGTTTTATTGTTTCCAATGTACAGATTTTTTCCTCTTTGGTTAATTTATTCCTAGGTATCTTATGGTTTTTGGTACAATTGTAAATGGGATCAATTTGTGATTTCAAATGTGGCAGGTTTCTCTACATCAGTTTTGTATCTTGCAAGTATACTGAATACATTTATCATTTGTAGCAATTTTTTGTGGATTCCTTCAGGTTTTCTACATAGAGTATCATGTCATCTGCAAATAGTGAAAGTTTGATTCTTTGCTGGTTTAGATTCTTACTTCTTTTTGTTGTCTGATAGTGAGACTAGGACTTTCAGTACCACATTGTATAACAGTGGTGAGATTGGACATCCCAGTCCTGAGCATAGAGGAAAAGCTTTTCCGTTTCCCCCCACTGAGGATGATATAAACTGTGGATTTTTCATTTATGGCCTTTATTATTTTGAGGTATATTATCTCTATCTATACTTTTTAGGGGTTTTATCAAGAAAGAATGTTGCATTTTGTCAAATGCTTTCTGTGCATCCATTGAGAGGATCATATGGACCTTACCCTTTCTTTTATTAATTTGGTTTATCACAATGATTGATTCGCAAATATTGAACCACACTTGTAGCCCAGGAAGAAATCCCACTTGATCATGGTGAATGATCCTTTTAATGTACTGTTGGATTCAATCTGCTAGTATTTTGTTGAAAATTTTTGCATCCATGCTCATCGAGGATACTGGCCTGTAGTTCTCTTTTTTAAGTGGAGTCTTTTTCTCGTTTTGAAAGCAGGGTAATGCTGGCCTCATAGAATGAGTTTAGAAGTTTTACTTTCATTTCTCTATTTTGGAATAGTTTTAGAATAGATATTCTTCTTTAAATGTTTAGTAGAATTTCCCTGGGAAGCCATCTGGCCCTGGACTTTTGTTTGTTGGGAGATTTTTGATTACTGATTCAGTTTCTTTGCTGGTTATTCATCTGTTTAACTTTTCTCTTCCTATTTCAGTTTTGGAAGTTTATATGTTTCTAGGAATTTTTCTGTTTCTTATAGGTTGTCCAATTTGTTAGCATATAGTTTTCAAAATATTTTCTTATACTAATTTGCATTTCTATAGTATTGGTTGCTATTTCTCCTCTCTCATTTTGATTCTATTTATTTGTGTTCTTTCTCTCTTTAAAAAGAGAACGTTGAGCTAGGAGTTTTTTTCAAAGCACCAGCTCTTAGTTTCATTGATCTATTGGGTTTTCTCGTTTATTTCTATAGCATTTATTTCTTCCCTAATCTTTATTATTTCCCTCCTGCTGCTGCCTTTAGGTCTTCCTTATTTTTTCTAGCTCCTTTAGGTGTAAGGTTAGGTTGTTGCAGATTTATCTTGCTTCTTGAGGTAGGTCTGTATTGCAATATATTTCCCTCTAATGACCACTTTTACTGCATTCCAAAGGTTTTAGATTGTCATGCTTTTGTATACATGTGTTTCCATGTATTTTTTAAAATTTCTTTAATTTTCTGGTTGACCCATTCATTCTTTGTAGCATGTTCATTAACTTTGCATTATTTCTGTATTTGTATATGTGGTCTTTCCAATTTTTTCTTTTTTTCTTCTTTTAAGATTTATTTGGGCGATCATATGAGAGAGAGAGGAAGGGGGAGAGCATGAGTGGGGAGCAGGGTGAGGAGAGGGAGAAGCAGCCTCCCTTCTGAGCTGTGGAGCCTGATGTGGGGTTGGGTCTCAGGACCCTGAGATCATGACCTGAGCTAAAGGCAGATGCTTAACCCAGGCACCCCTCCAAATTTTTTCTTATGGTTGACTTCAAGTTTCATAATGTTTTGTTTAGAAAATATGCATGGTATGGTCCCAATCTTTTTATACTTGTTCAGGCCTTATTTGTGACCTAATAAGTGAGCTGTTCTGGAGAATGCCCCATGTGCACTTTAAAAGAATGTACATTCTTCTGCTTTAGGATGAAATCTTCTGAATATATATAAGTCCATCTGGTACAATGGGTCATTCGAAGCCTTTGTTTCCTTTTTTATTTTCTTTTTAGATAATCTATCCATTGATGTAAGTGGGTGTTAAAGGCCCCTACTATTATTTTATTATCTTTAAGTTTCCTTATGTTTGTTACTGATTGTTTTATAGACTTGGGTGCTCCTAAGTTGGAGCATAAGTACTTAAAATTGTTAGATATTATATATTCCCCTTTATTATGATGTAGTGCTCTTCTTCATCTCTTGTTAGAGTCCTTGGTTTAAAATCTGGTTTGTCTGATGTAAGTATTGCTACTCTAGCTCTCCTTTGATGACCATTTGTTATTTAGTCTTGTGTTTGTAATTCTTCTGGTTCTGGCAAAGTATCCTGGTTCTTAAATTTATTTCTTAAATTTCTTAAATTTATTATTGTTTGGTGGCCTAACATGATCTACATGGATGCATAATGTTCCATGTGCAACTGAGAACAATGTATATCATGCAAATTTTGAAAGGAATATTCCATATACATGTTAAATCCAAGTGGTCTAACATGTTAGTCAAAGTCACTGTTTTCTTGTTGATTTTCTGTCTCAATGATATATCCATTGATGTAAGTGACATGTTAAAGTCCCCCACTATTTCCAATTTGCTGCCAATTTCATTTTTATATCTTAATATTTGCTTTATATTTAGGTGCTCAAATGTTGGATGCAAAGATATTTATAATCATCTTTTTTTTAATTGGTCCCCTCATCATTATAATGAATGCCCATCTTTGTCTCTTGTTACAGATTTATCTTTTGTTCATTTTTAAAATTGAGATATAACATTGTATTAGTATTAGGTAGTATAACAATGATTTGATATATGTATTATTACAAAATAAGTACTACAGTAAGTTTAGTTAACATTCACTATCACACAGAGTTATATCTTTTGTTTTCTTATAATGAGAACTCAAGATCTACTCTCAATAACTTTCAAACATGCAAAACAGTCTTTTTAACTTAGTCACCATGCTGTACAGTGAGATTTTTGTAATCAAAATGGCTTGGGAGAAGAGCACCTCTCCATTTAAATGCATAGGACCAGAGATGCTAAACATCCTACAAGAAGTCCTACTGCCTCAAAATGCAGCACAGTTCTACATTGCAAATGATTGCTGAAACCAAATGCCAGGGATATTGATGCAATTTTTACAAGCACCAACCTCATTCTGTGTGTGTGTGTTTGTGTGTGTGTGTGTGTGTATTTAAAGTATAGTTGACACACAATGTTACATTAGTTTCAGGTATACAACATAATGATTTGACAAGTCTATATGTTATGCTATGCTCACCACAAGTGTATCTACCCTCTGCCACCATACAACATAATTACATTACCATTGAATGTGTTTCTTATGCTATGTCTTTCATCCTTCATTCATTCCTTAACTGGAAGCCTATATCTACCACTCCCCTTCATCACTTTTTACTCATCTCTCTTCCTTCCTTTCCCCTCTAGCACTCACTAGTTCTCTGCTTTCCCTTCTGGTACTCACTAGTTTGTTCTCGGTTCTTATGAGTCTGTTTCTGAATTTTGTTTGTTCTTTACATTACACATATGAATGAAATTATACAGTATTTGTCTTCCTGTGACTGACTTATTTTACTTAAAATTATGCCCTCCAGGTCTACCCAAGTTGCTGGAAATGGCAAGGTTTTTCCTTTTTATGGCTAACATTCCATTTATATATGTACCATGACTTTATCCATTCACTTATGGATGGATGCTTGAGTTGCCTTCATGTCTACTATAAATTTTCATATTTACTATTGTAAATAATGCTGCAGTAAACAGGATTGCATATATCTTTTTGAATTATTATTTTCATCTTCTTTGGATAAATACCCAGTAGTGGAATTTCTGAATCCTATGGTATTTGTTTTTTTTAAGAAACTTCATACTGTTTTAAAGGCTACACCAATTTACATACTGACCAACAATTCACAAAATTCCCTTTCCCTTCACATCCTTGTCAGCATTATTTCTTATCTTTTTGATTCTACCCATTATGACAGGAGATACCTTATATAGTTTTGATCTGTATTTCCCCAGTAATTAGTGATGTTGAGTATCTTTTCATGTGTCTGTTTACCATCTGTATATCTTCTTGGAAAAAAAAAAGTCTATTCAGATCCTCTGCCCATTTCTTTTTTTTTAAGATTTATTTGACAGACAAAGATCACAAGCAGGCAGAGAGAAAGGAGGAAGCAGGCTCCCTGCTGAGGAGAGAGCCTGAGGCGGGACTCAATCCCAGGATCCTGGGATCATGACCTTAACGAAAGGCAGAGGCTTTAACCCCCTGAGCCACACAGGCGCCCCCCTCTGCCAATTTCTAATTGGATTATTGTGTGTGTGTGTGTGTGTGTGTGTGTGTGTGTGTGTGTGTGTGTTATCTTCTCCTGCCCAGCAGGTTGCATTTGTTTTGTTGATGGTTTCCTTCACTGTGCGAAAACTTTTGATTCTGGTATATTTCCAATAGTTTAGCTTTGGTCTTGTTTCCCTGACCTCAGGAGACATCTAGAACAATGTTGCAAAGGTTGATGTCAAAGAAATTAATGCCAATGTTTTCTTCTGGGAGTTTTATGGTTACAGGTCTCAATGTAGGTCTTCAATCTCTTTTGAGTTTATTTTTGTGTATGGTGTAAGGAAGTGCTCCAGTTTTATTCTTTTGCATGTAGTCATCCACTTTTCCCAGCATCATTCGTGAAGAGACTTTTTCCCATTGTTTATCCTTGCTGCCTTTCTTGTAGATTAATTGACCATATATAGGTAAGGATTTATTTCTGGGCTCTCCTTTATGTTCCATTGTCCTCTGTGCCTATTTTTGCTCCAATACCTTAATGTTTTGGTTACTACAGCTTTTTATAGTATATCTCAAAATCTGGGGTTGTGATTTTCTAGCTTTGTTCTTTCTCAAGATTGCTTTGCCTATGAGTCATGTTTTATGGTTTCATACAAATTGTAGGATTTCTTATTCTAGTTCTGTGAAAAATATAATTGATATTTTGATAAGGATTGTGTTGACTGTAGATTGCTTTGGGTAGTTTGGACATCTTAACAATATTAATCTTTTCAATATATGAGCATGGCATATTTTTCAGTCTTTTTGTGTGTCATTCCCAATTATTTTCTTCAGTATTTTATAGTTTTCAAATTACAGGTCTTTCACCTTCTCAGTTAGATTTATTTCTAGGTATTATTTTTGGTGCAATTGTAAATAGGATGGTTTTCTTAATTTTTCCTTCTACTTCATTATTAATATATAGAAATGCAACAAATTTTGGTGTATTAGTTTTGTATCCCTCAACTTTACTGAATTTATTTCTTCTGAGTTTTATTTTAGAGTTTTTTGGATTTTCTATGAATAGTAGCCAAGTTATGGAAAGAACCTAGATGTCCATCAACAGATGAATGGATAAAGAAGATGTGGTATATATATATACAATGGAATACTATGCAGCCATCAAAAGAAATGAAATCTTACTATTTGCGATGACATGGATGGAACTAGAGCGTATTATGCTTAGTGAAATAAGTCAACTGGAGAAAGACAACTGTCACATGATCTCCCTGATATGAGGAAGTGGAGATGCAATGGGGGTGGGGGTTAAGGTGGTAGGAAAAGAAAAAATGAAACAAGATGGGATCGGGAGGGAGACAAACCAAAAGAGAATCTTAATGTCATAAAACAAACTGAGGGGGGTGGGGGGGAGAGGATTGGGAGAGGGTGGTGGGGTTACAATATATGTTTAAATTTAAAAAAAGCTTAAATAAAAAAATGCAGATTCTGATTCAAAAAAAAAAAATAGTAGCATTTATTCTGATGGTAGTGACAGTTTAACTTTTTCCTTACCAGAATGGATCCCTTTTATTTCCTTGCTTGATGTAGCTGGGACTATAGTATTATGTTGAATAATAATGGCAAGAGGGGACATCTTGTCTTCTTCCTTATCTTAAAAGAGAGCTCTCAGATTTTTATCATTTGAGTATGGTGTTAGCTGTGAGGTTGTCATAGATGGCCTTATTTTGCTTGGTTGTTCCCTCTAAACCCACTTTGTTGAAAATTTTTATTGTTGAATTGATGCTAAATTTTGTCAGATTCTTCTTCTGTGTTTATTGAGAGGATATATGATTTTTATCATTCCTTTTGTTGATGTGGTGTATCACTTGATTGATTTGGGAATGTTGAACCATTCTTGCATCCCCAAAATAAATCCCACTTGATCATGGTGAATGATCTTTTTAATATATTGTTGAATGCAGTTTGCTTATATTTTGTTGAGGATTTTTGCCTCTATGTTCATTAGGTATATTAGGCTACAGTTTTCTTTTGCAGTTTCTTTGTCTGGTTTTGGTATCCGGGTAATGCTGGCCTCATAGAGTGTATTTGGAAGTCTTCCTTCCTCTTCTATGTTGTAGAACAGTTTGAGATCAGTAGTAATTCTTTTTAAATGTTTGGTAGAATACACTTGTGAGTCCATCTGGTCCTAAACCGTGGTTTATTGGAGTTTTTTTGATTACTGATTCCATTTTGATACTAGTAATTGGTTTATTCAAATTTTTCCCTTCTTTCTGATTGTTTTTAGAATATTGTATGTTTCTAGGAACTGATCCATTTCTTATAGGTTGTCCAATAATTTGTTGGCATGTAATTTTTATAGTATTCTTTTATAATCCTTTGTATTTCTGTGGTGGTGTCCTATTTTGTCTCTTTTTTGTGTCCCTGTCTTTTTTTTTTTTTTTCCTTTATAGGTCTAGCCAGGTTTATTAACTTATCTTTCCAAAAACTAGCTACTAGTTTTATGATCTTTTTGTTTTTTTATTTCATTTATTTCTGATCTTTATTATTTTCTTCCTTCTTGTAATTCTGAGTGAAGTTTGTTCTTTTTCTATTCTCTTCATTATAAGGTTAGCTGGTTTATTTGACCTTGTTCTTATTTCTTGAGGTAGACCTGTATCACAAGGTATTTTCCTCTTAGTATTGCTTTCAGTGTGTCCAAAAGACCTGGAACCATTGCCTTCTCACTTTCACTTGTTTCCATGTATATTTTTCATTTCCTCTGATTTTTCTTGTTGACCCACTGGCTGTTTAGTAGTATGTTGTTTGGTTACATGGGTTTGTGTGGTTTTGAGGGTTTTTTTTTTAAACTGTAATTGATTTCTAATGTTATTGTGGTTAGAAAAGATGTAGGATATTATTCCAATCTTAAATTTATTGAGACTTATTTTATGGTTGAACATGTGATCTGTCTTGGAGAATGTTCCAAGTACACTTGAAAACAATGTGTATTCTGTGGTTTTGGATGGAATGTTCTATATACATCTTGTAAGTTCATCTGGCTGACTGTATCATTCAAAGCCAGTATTTCCTTATTGATTTCCTGTCTGGATGATCTATTCATTCATGAAAATGAAGTGTATTGTATTATTCTTAATTTCTCCTTTTGTCTATTAATGTTTTATGTATTTAATATTGATATTCACAATTGTTATATTCTCTTTTTGGATTGATCCCTTTATCATGGTCTAATGTCCATTTTTATCTCTTATTGAAGTCTTTGTTATAAAGCCTATTTTGTCTGATACAAGTATTGCTATCCTATCTGTGTGTGATATCTTTTTTCCTCCTTTTACTTTGAATCTATATGTGTGTTAGGTCTTAAGTGAGTCTCTTTGAGGTAGCATATAAATGGATTTTGTTTTTGTTGTTGTTTAATCCTCTCTACTACCCTGTCTCCTTTTTTTTTTTTACTTTATTTAAGCTTTATTTAAACATATGATGTAGCCCCACCACCCTCACCCAACCCCTCTTCCCCCCACCCCCCTCAGTTTGTTTTATGACATTAAGAGTCTCTTTTGGTTTTTCTCCCTCCCGATCCCATCTTCTTTCATTTTTACTTTTCCTACCACCTTAACTCCCACCCCCGTTGCATCTCCACTTCCTCATATCATACCCTGTCTCTTCTTAATGGAGCATTTAGACTATTTACATTTAGTTATTGATAAGTATATTCTTACTGCCATTTTATTAATTGTTTTCTGGTTGTTTTTGTAGTTCTTCTCTGTTGTTTTCTTCTCATCTCTTTTCCTTGTGATGACTTTCTGTAGTGTTACACTTGGCTTCCTTTAACATTTTTCTGCATCTGTAATGGGTATTCAATTTGTGGTTATCATAAGGTTTATATATTAACTACCCAAGTATATATTAGTCTACTTAAGTAGATGGTCACTTAAATTCAAACACATTCTAAAATGACTTTTTTTTTAACTTCCCCCTTTACATTTTATGTAAATCTTGTCATATTTTACATCTTTTGGTTTATAATTTTCTTCTAAATATTCCTTCTCTTTTTCCACTTAAAGCAATCCTGTTAGCAGTTATTGCAAGGCTCAGTTGGTGATTGACTCTTAGTCCATTACTTATCTGGGGAACTATTTTTCTCTCTTTAAAGCACAGTATGCAAGAGTTGTAGATTGTTTTTTCCTTTCAGTAATGTGAATACATCACACAACCTCTTTCAGGTCTGCAAAGGAAAAATCAACTGATAGTCATAGGGATTTTTGTGTATATAACTTTTTGCTTCACCTTTGCTGCTTTTAAAATTCTGCTTATCTTTAATCTTTGACATTTTAATTATATGTCCTGATGTGAACCTCCTTAGGTTCATCTTCTTTGGAACTCTTTGTGAATCCTGAACCTGGATGTCTGTTTCCTTCCACAGTTTACAGAAGTTTTCAGATTTTGATTCTTTAATTTTCTTCCCCCTTCTTTCTCTTTTCTCTTTGTGGGATGCTAATGTGAGTGTTTTTTGTGTTTTATGTTGTAAAAAAGATTCCTTAACCTACCCTCATTTCTTAAAGTCTTATTCCTTCTTGCTATTCAGCTTTGTTACTTTTCATTATACTGTTATTCCAATTGTCCATCTGTCCTTCTGCATTCTCTAGTCTAGTTGTTTCCTTGTAGTGTATTTTAATTTCAGTTACTTTATTCTTCAACTCTGATGTGTGTGTGTGCGTGTGTGTGTGTGTGTGTATTTTTCTCTCTCTGTGTTGAAGTTCTGAGTTCTACCACTCTTCTTTCCAGTGCAGTAAACATCTTTATGATCATTACCTTAAATTTTTTATCAGACATGTTGCTTATGATCTGTTTCTTTCCCCCTCCCCCTGCCACCAAGGTTTTTGATTTGGAGTATATTCCTCTGTCTCCTCATTTTGCTTGACATTTTCTGTTTGTTTCTATGAATTAGGAAGAATAATTATTTCCTCTAAACTTGAAATAATGGTCCTGCATGTGGTCATCCCCTGTATAAGTTGTGTGTATGTTGTGTCTTTGGTAGTTGTTATGAACTAGGATGCCTGGGCATTCCATGGGACTGCCCCTGATGGATGAGAACTAAAGTGGATATGGATCAACATGGTCATAGGGTTTTCTCTGCAGAGGGCACCCTAGCATAGATGTTGTAGCCAAGGTAGGGCATGGACTGGTGTGTCAGCAGTGTTCCATGCAGGGATTGCCCTGGCAGGATAGCTGTAGATGAAGTGGGTAAAGACCAGGGTATCCTGCTACTATCTTCACTGTGGGTACTCTGGGAGAATAGCTAAAGCAAAGAGAGTGCAAGCTGGTGTGTTCTTGCACAGAGCTCCTTACAGAGGCATCTGTGAAGTGTGAGTTGGGAGTTACCAGAGAGCTCTCCACCAGGGGTGTGAGCAAGCTGTCCAGCCTATGTGGTGATGGGCTGGAGTGTTCTGGGGTACTTTGATTCTGTGTCACCTTGGCACTACAGCTGGAGTTATAGTTAGTTCTGACTCTGGTGCCTCAGTGTGCATCACTGAGGACACCTTGGTGGGATAGCTGGGACTGGTGTGGGCTAGAGGCCCACGGCTTGCTGAGGTGGTAAGCCAACTAAGATACCTGGAACCTGTTTCTGTCCATGCTACAAAGTTGGAGGGAAACATGAACCATGGTGACAGACAGCATCTCAGTCCTGGAGAGAATTCCAGTAGATCCCTTGCCATTTGGCTGTTTTCTTTTTCCTTTCCTTTTCCTTTCTCCTTTTCCTTTCCTTTCATTTCTCTTTCTGTTCCTCTTTTCCTCTTTCCTTTTTTCTTTCCCTTTATTTTCTCTTTTTTTCCTTTTTTCTTTTCTTTTTCGGCCAGTTTCTTTATGTTCCAGTAGAGCACTCTTGCACTCATTTGTTCTCTCTCAAGTGCACTCTTTCTGTCTTTTAAACATAGTTGACAGTGTTATATTAGTTTTAGGTATACAACTTTGTGATTTGATAAGTTAATACATTATGTTATGTTTACCACAGTGTAGCTATACTGTTACAGTATCATTGACTGTATTCTTTATGTTCTGCCTTTTATTCCTGTGACTTACTTATTTCATAAATAGAAGCCTATATCTCCTACTCCTCTCCACCCTTTTGCACAACTGAAGGAGTTTGTTTTCTGTATTGATAGGTTTGTTCTGCTTTTTGTTTATCTCTTTAAATCTTTTTATGAGTGGAATTATATGGTATCAGTCTGATTTATTTCACTTAGCATAATGCCCTTTAGGTCCATCCACATTATCTCAGATGAGGCAATATCCTTTTTGTAAATAGATGTTTAATATTCCATATATGTGCATATATGCATATGTGTATCCATACATGTACACATCATATTTTTCCTTATTCATTCACCTATTGATGGACATTTAGATTACTTTCATATCTTGGCTATTATAAATAATACTGCAATAAACATAGAAGTATGTATATCTTTTAGAAATTATGTTTTCATTTTCTTTGGATAATACCCAGTAGTGGAATTATTTGCTGCTTCCTGACAACATGCGGCAGAAGAATGAGGCACAAGCAAGTCACCTGCAAGAGAGAGGAAGCAGGAGTCGACAGTAGAAAAGACTGTTGCCCTGAACAACTCCTCAGTCTCTATTTATTGGCTCTTTAGATAATAATCAACAAAGGAGCCGAAGAAGGCTATACATTAACCATATGCCTTGTAGATAAACAAGAAGGAATATGAGTTATACATTGATTATAAGTTTTATAGATAAGCAAGAAGAAAGGCAGGATATGTCTGGTCAAGCAGTATAGAATTTAGAGTTGAACAAGCACATTCAAAGGAATCATCTAATTAACAACAGGTGGTCTCTGGAGAAGGGGAGATAACAGAAAAAGAAGCAGGTGATGTTCCATCCTGAGCAGGCCAGGCATTCCTAGCTGTTCAGCTTCAAGGATGTAATATCTTCTTCTCCCCCAGAGGCCTGTTGCTAATACATGTTTTTTCTTTTTTCTTTTTTTTTAAACTGTTTTTATTACTATATAATGTATTATTTGCCCCAGGGTACAGGTCTGTGAATCGTCAGGCTTACACACTTCACAGCACTTACCATATTACATACCCTCCCCAATGTCCATAACCCAACCACCCTCTCCACACCCCCTTCCCCCCAGCAACCCTCAGTTTGTTTTGTGAGCTTAAGAGTCTCTTATGGTTTGTCTCCCTCCCAATCTCATCTTGTTTCATTTTTTCCTTTCCTACACCCCAAGACCCCCACTCTGCCTCTCAAATTCCTCATATCAGGGAGATCATATGATAATTGTCTTTCTCTGATTTATTTTGCTCAGCATAATACCCTCTAGTTCTATCAAAATCATTGCAAATGGCAAGATTTCATTTCTTCTGATAGCTGCTTAATATTTCATTACACACACACACACACACACATACCACATCTTCTTTATCTATTCATCTGTTGATGGACATCTAGGTTCTTTCCATAGTTTGGCTATTGTGGACATTGCTGCTATAAACATTTGGGTGCACATGCCCCTTCAGATCACTACAATTGTATCTTTAGGGTAGATACCCAGTAATGTACTTGCTGGGTCAATATAGCCAGGTAAGCTCTATTTTCAACTTTTTGAGGAATCTCCATCTATTTTCCAGAGTGGCTGCACCAGCTTACATTCCCACCAAAAGTGTAGGAGGGTTCCCCTTTCTCTGCATCCTCTCCAACATCTATCATCTCCTGACTTGTTAATTTTTAGCCATTCTTTAGCCAAAATTGTGGTTTTGATTTGCATTTCCCTGATGCTGAATGATGTTGAGCACTTTTTCATGTGTCTGTTAACCATCTGGATGTCTTCTTTGCAGAAATGTCTGTTCATGTCCTCTGTCCATTTCTTGATTGAATTATTTGTTCTTCAGGTTCTGAGTTTGATAAGTTATTTATAGATTTTGGATACTAGCCCTTTATATGATATTTCATTTGTGAATATCTTCTCTCATTCTGTTAGTTGTTGCTTGGTTTTCTTGACTGTTTCCTTTGCTGTGCAAAAGCTTTTGATCTTGATGAAGTCCCAATAGCTCATTTATGCCCTTGCTTCCTTTGTCTTTGGCAATGTGTCTAGGAAGAAGTTAATGCAGCTGAGGTCAAAGAGGTTGCTGCTGGGGCACCTGGGTAGCTCAGTGGGTTAAGCCTCTGCCTTGTCTCAGGTCATGATCTCAGGTCCCTGGGATCGAGCCCCATGTCAGGCTCTCTGCTTGGCAGGGAGCCTGCTTCTCCACTGCCCCCCACCCCCACCCCAGCCTACCTCTCTGCCTACTTGTGATCTCTGTCTGTCAAATAAATAAAATAAAATAAAATAAAATAAAATAAAATAAAATAAGAGGTTGCTGCCTGTGTTGTCTTCAGGATATTGATGGATTCCGTTCTCACATTGAGGTCTTTCATCCATTTTGAGTCTACTTATGTGTGTGATTTAAGGAAATGGTCCAGTTTCATTCTTCTGCATGTGGCTATCCAATTTTCCCAACACCATTTGTTGAAGAGACTGTCTTTTTTTCCATTGGACAATCTTTCCTGTTTTGTCGAAGGTTAGTTGACCATAGAGTTGTGGGTCCATTTCTGGGCTCTCTCTTCTGTTCCACTGATCTATTTGTTTTTGTGCCAGTACCATACTGTCTTGATGATGATGGCTTTGTAATAGAGTTTGAAGTCTGGAATTGTGATGCCACCAACCTTGGCTTTCTTTTCCAACATTCCTCTGGCTATTCAGGGTCTTTTCTGGTTCCATATAAATTTTAGAACTATTTGTTCCATTTCATTGAAAAAAATGATGGCATTTTGATAGGGATTGCATGAAATGTGTAGATTGCTTTAGGTAGCATAGACATTTTCACAATATTTGTTCTTCCAATCCATGAGCATGGAACATTTTTCCATTTCTTTGTGTCTTCCTCAATTTCTTTCAAGAGTACTTTATAGTTTTCTGAGTACAAATTATTTGCCCCTTTGGTTAGGTTTATTCCTAGGTATCTTATGATTTTGGATGAAATTGTAAATGGGATTGATTCCTTAATTTCTCTTTCTTCTGTCTTGCTGTTGGTGTAAAGAAATACAACTGATTTCTGTGCATCGATTTTACATCCTGACACTTTACTGGATTCCTATATGAGTTCTAGCCGTTTTGGAGTGGAGTCTTTTGGGTTTTCCACATAATTATATAATCTGCAAAGAGTGAGAGTTTGACTTCTTCTTTGCTGATTTGGATGCCTTTTATTTCTTTCTGTTGTCTTATTTGCTGAGGCTATGACTTCTACTACTATGTTGAATAGCAATGGTGATAGTAGACATCCCTGCTGTGTTCCTGATCTTAGGGAAAAAGCTCTCAGTTTTTCACCATCGAGAATGGTATTCACTGTGGGTTTTTCACAGATGGCTTTGATGATATTGAGGGATGTATCCTCTGTCCCTACACTTTGAAGAGTTTTGATCAAGAAAGGATGCTGTACTTTGTCAAATCTTTTTTTTTTTTTTCAGCATCTGTTGAGAGTATCCTATGGTTCTTGTTCTTTCTTTTATTAGCGTATTGTATCACACTGATTGATTTGCAGATGTCGAACCAACCTTGCAGCCCAGGAATAAATCCCACTTGGTCGTGGTGAATAAGCCTTTTAATGTACTATTGGATCCTATTGGCTAGGATTTTGGTGAGAATTTTCACATCTGTGTTCATCAAGGATATTGGTCTGTAATTCTCCTTTTTGGTGGGGTCTTTGTCTGGTTTTGGGAATCAAGGTAATGCTGGCCTCATAAATTGAGTTTGGGAATTTTCCTTCCATATTTCCTGTAGGGCTGGTTTGGTCTTTGCAAATTCTTTTAATTATTGTTTGTCCTAGAATTTTTTATTTCTCCTTCTATTTTCAATGATAGCCTAGCTTACTATAATAATCTTGGATGCATATTTTTCTCATTTAGTTCTCTCAATATATCATGCCAGTTCTTTCTATGAATAAGTCTGCTGCCAGTCTAATATTCTACTATTGTATGTTACATACTTGTCCCGAACTGCTTTCAGGATTTTCTCTTTGTCACAAAGACTTGTAAGTTTTACTCTTAGATGATGAGTGTGGACCTATTTTTATTGATTTTGAGGGGGATTCTCTGTGCCTCCTGGATTTTGATGCTTGTTCCCCTTGCCATATTAGGGAAATTCTCTACTATAATTCACTCTAGTATACCTTCTTCCCCTCTCTCTCTTTCTTCTTCTCCTGGAATCCCAATTATTCTAATATTGTTTAATCTTATGGCATCACTTATCTCTCAAATTCTCCCCTCATGGTCCAGTAATTGTTTGTCTCTCTTTTGCTTGGATTCTTTGTTCTCTGTCTTCTATATCACTAATTCTCTCTTCCATGTCATTTATCCTAGCGGTAAGAGCCTTTATTTCTTATTGTACCTCATTAATAACCTGAGCTACGAGTTGGGTCCTTGGGTGCTCGGTTAGATGAACCGGAGGGCCTGGGCTTTCAGGCAGCCAGGGCTGGGGACAGTAAACCCTACTCATCTTTAACCATTTTAAGTGTGAGTAGATCATCTTGAGGCTAGAACAATATGTAAATTTCCAGCCCAAGGACTCATTGTATCTCCTAATTATTTAAAAATCAGTGCAGGTCTACAGCATGGTGCTGGTGCTTCAGCCTCTACCAGGAAGTAAGCCAGAGCATTGAGATACAACCCTATTCTGTTTTCTTGCAAACCTACTGCGTTTTGACTTTAAGGGTGTCCTTTCTGCACTTGGTTTCTACTGTCCCTTTATCACTGTACTGGGGCTGGGTCAGCCCTCAATAGTGAATACAAACAGAGGCGCTTTCAGACAGCCCTCTCTTCACTTCCTGTTCCCTGCTCCTTGTCTCCTTGTCTTCTCTCCTCAGATACTACAAAAAGCTCAGGGACCACCAGATGGGATCAGAGTCAATACTCACTGGATTTTGTGAACCTAAGAGCAGAAATCAAATATATCCACAGCACTCTCCAAGGCATGAGTGACCTCATCAGGAGCCTTTTCCTCAGGGAAACCAAAGATGAGAGGAAGGAGCAGCCCTGTAAGGGAGAGAGTCAGCAAACACAGCTGGTGCATTGTGACCAGCTAGAATGCCCAATGGAAGGTGGGCAGCAAATTTCCCTGTTGGGTCCCGTTTCATCATGATTTCTCTCCTGCCTAATTTATGTTTAGTAAATGTCATCTAACTTCTAGTGTGTATATATATATATATAGTAAATGTCATCTAACTTCTAGTGCATATATATATGTATATATATATGTATATATATATAGTAAATGTCATCTAACTTCTAGTGTGTATATGTATGTGTGTGTGTATGTGTATGTATATATATATATATATATATATATATATATATACACACATATATATATGATTTACCAGTCATTTCAGTCTGCTGCTACTCCTCCATCTTGCCTCTGTAGTACATGTTTTTCTTAAGGTTATATTTAAGCATGCTTGCGTGACTGGAACAATTTCTTATAAGTTATATTTTAAGTAATACATTGTTCTGAGGGACATTTACAATTATTAGATCATATATATATTTTTAATTGTTTGAGTTACCTTCATACTGTTTTCCATAGTGGCTGTACCAATTTACATTCCCACTGACAGCACACAAGGGCTCCTTTTCCTCCACATCCTCATCAACACTGGTTATTTTTGTCATTTTAATTAGAGCTGTTCTATCTGGTATAAAGTAATGTTTCATTGTGGTTTGGGTTTGCATTTCCCTCATGATTAGTAATGTTGAACATCTTTATTTGTGTCTATTGGTCATTTGTATGTCTTCTTAGGAGAAATGTCTGTTTATGTCTTATGTCCATTTTTTGTTTGGATTATTCTGTTTTTTTGTTGTTGAGTTGTATAAATTCTTTGTATATTTTGGATATTAATCCCTTATCAGGTATATCTTTCACAAATATTTTCCTCCATTCACTAGGCTGACTTTTTATTTTGTCAGTGGTTTCCTTTGCTGTGCAAATGTGTGTGCATTTTGCTTAATTTTGTTTTTTTTTTTTTTTCATAGTTTATTTTGGCTTTTGTTTTCCAGGCCTTGGAAGACATATCTAGAAAAATGTTGCTATGTTTTTTATGTCAGAGTAATTATAGCCTGTACTCTCTTATAGGATTTTTTATGGTTTCAGATCTCACACTTAGGTCTTTAATCCATTTTTAGTTAATTTTTGTATATGGAGTTAGAAAGTGGTCTAGTTTCATTCTTTTATATG
Source organism: Taxidea taxus jeffersonii (assembly GCA_003697995.1). NCBI lineage: Eukaryota > Metazoa > Chordata > Mammalia > Carnivora > Mustelidae > Taxidea > Taxidea taxus. The sequence continues at coordinate 51,410 of ML111868.1, forward strand.
TAACTGTCTAGTTATCCCAGCATGATTTGTTGAATAGACCAGCTTTTCTTCATTGTTTATTCTTGCCTATTTTGTCATAATTTAATTGAGCAGATAATTATGGTTTACTTCTAGAGTCTCTATTGCATTTCATTCAGCTGTGTGTCTGTTTCTGTGCCAGTACCATACTATTTTGCTTACTATAGCTTTGTTATATAGTTGGGAATCTGGGGTTGTGATACCTCCAATTTCATAGTTCTTTCTCTGAATTGCTTTGGGTATTCAAGGTCTTATGTAATCCCATATACATTTTATGATTTTTTAAATTCTAGTCTGATGAGAACTGTTGTTGGTATTTAGTAGGGATTGCATTCAGTTGGTGATGCTTTGGATAATATGAACGGATGTTCATATTAGGATTAACAATATTCATTCTTCCAATCCATGAGAATGGAATATCTTTCCATTTGTTATGTCCTTTTCAATTTCTTCCATTGGTGTTTTATAGTTTTCAGAGTATGAGTACAGGTCTTTCACCTCCTTGGTTAAGTTTATTAAGTTTATTATTAAGTTTATTCTAGATATTTTATTCTTTTTGTACAATTGTAAATAGCATTATTTTAAAACTTCTCTTTTTGCTACTTCATTAATAGTGTATAGAAATGCTACCACTTTCTGAATATTAATTTTGTATCTTTCCAATTTACTGAATTTATTACTTCTAGTAGTTTATTTTCTCCCCCTTCGGTCGAGTATTTAGGGTTTTCTATATAGTATCATGTCACCTATGAATAGTGACCGTTTAACATCTTTATGAATATTGATGGCTGTCATTTATTTTTCTTGTCTGATTGCTATGGCTAGGACTTCTAGTGTGATGTTAAATAAAAGTGGTGAGAATGGACATTCTTGTCTAGTTCCTGACCTTATTTGTCTTTCATTGTGTTGAGATGTGTTCCCTCTAACCCCAGTTTGTTGAGAGTGGTTTTTTTTTTAATTATAAATGAATGTTAAATCTTTTCAAGAACTTCCTGTGTCTATTGAAATGATCATGTGATTTTTATCCTACATTTTGTTGATATGGTGTATCATATTGATTGATTTGCAAATATTAAGCTACCCTTGCACCCTGGAATAAATACCACCTAATTGTGGTGAATAGTCTTTAATGTATTGCAGAATTCAGTTTGCTAATATTTTATTGAGGATTTTTGCATCTATGTTCATCAAGGTTATTGGCCTATGATTTTCTTTTTCTTCCTTTCTTTCTTTCTGTGTGTGTCTTTATCTGGTTTTGATATTAAGTAATGCTGGCCTCATAGAATGTATTTCAAACCTTTCCTTCCTTTTCTATTTTTGGAATAGTCTCTCTTGAGGAGAGTAGGTATTAATCCTTCTTTAAATGTTTGGTAGAATTCCTCTGTGAATCTCTCTTGTCCTGGACTTTTATTTTTTGGTAGTTTTTTTATTATAGATACAATTTTGGTACTTGGAATCAGTCTGTTGAGATTTTCCATTTGTTTTTGGTTTAGTTTGGAAGGATGGTATATTTCCAGGAATTTATCTATTTCTTCTAGGTTGTCAAATTTGTTGGCATGTAATTTTTTGTAGTATTCTCTTACAATCCTGTGTGCTTCTTTGGTGTCGGTTGTAACTTAATCTTTCTCATTTCTGATTTTGATTATTTGGGTCCTTTCTCTCTTTTTTTTCTGGATGAGTTTGGTTTGTCACTTTTATTTATCATATCAAAAACTAGCTCTTGGTTTCATTGATTTTCTTTATTGTTTTATTAGTCTCTATGCCATGTACTTCTGATCATTGTTATTTTTTTTTTTCCTGCTCATCTTGGTTGTTTATCCTTCTAGTTCCTGTAGATGGAAGTTTAGATTGGTTTTGAGCTTTTTACTATTTGATGAGGTAGGCTTGTATCAGGAGACTCTTTTCTGTTAGAATTGCTTCTTCTGTGTCCCAAAGATTTTGGACTGTTTTTCAATTTCATTTATCTTCCCATAATTTTTTTTCTTTACATTTCCTCTTTGATTTTTTGGTTAACCCTTTGGTTGTTTAGTATTATGTTGTTTAGTCTCCACATGTTTGTGTTTTTCCCAGTTATTTTTTTCTTGTGATTTATTTCGAGTTTCATAGTTTCGTATTTCAGTTTCGAGTTTCTGTTGTGATAAGAAAATATGCATGGTCTAGTTCCACTCTTCTTAAATTTATTGAGGCTTGTTTTATGACCCAATATGTGATCTCTTCTGCAGAATGTTACATGGGCCCTTGAAAAGGCTGTGTATTCTGTTGTTTCTGGATGGAATTTCTGTATATATCTATTATGTCCATCTGGTCCAATATGTCACTTAAAGGCATAGTTTCCTTATTGATTTTTCTGTCTGGATGATCTATCCATTGATGTGAGTGGGGTATTGAATTCCCTAAGTATTAATGTATGACTGCCAATTTTTCTCTTTATGTCCATTAATACTTGCTTTATGTATAAGTGCTCCAATGTGGGTGCTTAGATATTTGCAATTGTTATATCCTCTTGGATTGATTCCTTTATCATTTTGTAATGCCCTTTTCATCTCTTGTTATAGTCTTTGTTTTAAAATCTATTTTGTCTGATATAAGTATTACTACCTTGGCTTTTTATTTTCTACTTCCATTTCCATTGCAAATGTTTTTCCATCTCTTCATTTTCAGTTAGTGTGTGTCCTCAGGTCTGAGGTGAGCCTCCTGTAGGTAGCATATCCATCTTTATCCATTCTGCTTCCCTATGTCTTTTGATTGGAACATTTAGGCCATTTACATTTAAAATGATTTTTGTTAGGTTTATATTTGTTACCGTTAAAAAAATTTTTTTTGTAGTTCTTCTTTGTTCCTTCTTGCTTTCTTTGTGATTTTCTATAGTGTTATATTTGTCTTTATCTGTGTGTGTGTGTGTGTGTGTATGTATAAAATCTACCATAGGTTTTGAATTTCTGGTTACCATGAAGTTCATATATAACATCCTAAGTAAATAGCAATCTATATTAATTTGATGGTAATGTAAGTTGGAACACATTCTTTAAAAAAATACACTTTCTTTTTCCTCTCCTCTTCCCTTTTTACTATTTCCTCCACATTTTATGGATACATTGCTATATTTTACATCTTTTTATTCATAATTTTCTTATATCTAATTATGGTCATTTCTTCCATTTAAAAGATGTCCTTTTATCATTTCTTTGAAGGCTGGTTTACTTGTGATAAACTCCTGGGGGTTTTTTTGGTTGTTTTGGTCTCAAACTCTATCTCATAGTCAAATCTGAATAATAAACTTGCTGTGTAGAATTTTCTTGGTTGTGGGGTTTTTTCCTTTTAACACTTTGAATATATGATGCTACTTTGTTGTGGCCTGCAAAATTTCTGCTGAAAAATCAATTCATAGCCTTATAGGATTTCCCTTTCAGGTGACTTTTTCTCTCTCTCTTGTTGCCTTACAGATGCGTTCTCATTAATCTTTGACTTTTTTTTTTTTTTAGTTCTTTGAGAGAGAGTGCAAGGGGGAGGGGCAGACTGAGAGAATCTCAAGCTGACTCCCTACTGAGCATGGAGCCTGATGCAGGACTTACTTGAACCTATGACCTTGAGATCATGATCCGAGCTGAAATCAAGAGTCAGACACTTAACTGACTGAGATACCCAGGAGCCCCACAATTTTTGACATTTTAATTATGTGCTGTGGTGTGGACCTCCCTGGGTTCATGTTTAGAACTCTCCATGATTTCTTGACCTGGAGTCTATTTCCTTCCCAAGATTAAGGAAGATTTGTTATTATTTCTTCAAATATGTTTTCTATACCTTTCTCCTTTTTCCTTCTTGAAGCCCTATGTCAATATTTATTTAATTGATGTTGTCTAAGAGATCTCTTAATCTTTTTTCCTCCTTTTACTGTTCAGCTTGTCTGCTTTCCATACCCTGACTTCCAGATTGCTGATCCATTTCTCTGAATTCTATAATCTGCTGTCGATCCCCTGTATTTTGTTTTTATACTTTTAGTTATTCTTCAACTCTGATTGGTTCATTTTAATATTTTTTCTATCTCTTTATTGAAGGTCTCACTGAGAAATTCTACTCTTTTCTCTAGCACAGCTAGTATCTCTGTGTTCATTTCTTTAAATTCTTAAATTCTTAGTTCTTAAATTCTTAAATTCTTTATCAGGAATATGGCTTGCCTCTGTTTTATTTAATTTTTTTCTGAGGTTTATTCTTCTTTCTTTTGGAGCATATTTTCTGTTTCCCCATTTTGCCTGACTTTGTGTTTGTTCCTGTGGATTAGGATCAGTTGCTCTGGCTTCCTCTCCTGAACATGAAGGAGTGCTTTTTGGTATGGTGTTCCCTATGTATACTGCATGCTTTGTGGCCTTCACTGTCTGGCTTTATATGCTAGCCACTCTTTTAAATCATTAGTTTTCATAGAAAAATAATTATAAGGAAAATTTAAAAAAGAAAGTTATAAGAAAAAAGAGGAAAAGGGAAAACAAAACAAAAAAGCATAAAAATTAAAATAAGACAAAATGGAAAAAAGTAAAATTAATAATTAAAAAGCAAATTTAAAAATTTAATAAAACAAAAAATAAAATCAAACAAAATAAAAAACCAGAAGAACAAAAATAGAGACAATCTGTGATTTATTTTCTGTGTCCCAGCACCACACCAGCTGATGTGGGCTTGAGGACCCTGGGATGACTGATGTCACAAGCTCCCTGTGATCTGAACCCTGTTCTGGTCTGGTCTTTTAAGGTAGAGATGGAGACTCTCCACACGTCCTTGGCCCTTTTAAGTCACCACTTTTTTCTGTGTCCCAGAACAAGTAGGGCATATGTGGGCTTGTAGATCCTTGGCTTGCTGAATTTGCAGCTTCTTGTGACAACCAGACCTGTGAGTTATAGCATTGGGATGAGTCTATTACCCTGCTCTGGTCTGGGCTTTTAAGATGAAGGGAATGTTCCCATACCTCCTTGGTCCCTTTAAACCTTGACTTTTTTTTGTCAGTGTCCCAGTGTGATTGGAACTGCTCTGGGTTTCTAGATCCTGGGATTCCTGATGTTACAAGATCACTTTGATGATTGGATCCACCAGCTATGGCATAAGGATCTGCTCATGTGGTGTCCAAACTCTGTTCTGGTCTAGGCCTTTAAGATTGAGTGGGAATGTAAACTGTGGTGTTTTCCAGTTCATCTTACCTGGAGAGCATTCCTATAGCTCCTCTGCTGCCTGGCAGAGTAATTCTAGTGTTGTCTCATTTATAAGCTAGTTGCTTTAAGCCATGGCTTTTTTTTTTTTTCCCCATCTGTGTCCATGGGCAGAGGAATCTGTTCCCAGTCTCTCAATACTATGCTTCCCCACTGCTCTTCACAGTGGAGTTCCCTTTGTTACCATGTTTCTGTATTTCTTGCTATTCATTTGCCATTCTCTCTGGTTGTTTAGTAGCTGTTAATTCAGTCCATTTTTCTTCAGAAGGAATTATTTTATTAATAGTTGTAATTTGGGATGTTCTGTGGGGGACGTTAGTTCAATGTCTTCCTTCATTGCCATCTTGAACCAGAACTATCTAGTAGCTCTTTTAAACTGTGGTGTGTGTGTGTGTGTGTGTGTGTGTGTGTGTGTGTGTTTTGTTTTGCTTTGTTTTGTCTAACTTGAGGCACAGATGAAAAAACAAATCATCTCATGGCCCCTGAACACTATCTCTGCAGTTTTCAGCATCAGGTATGAAGGTCTCCTTAGTTACTGTGTCTCAGTCTCTTGCCATTCTCTATGTGGTGTCTCTCTCTCTCTCTCTCTCTTTAACCAACTGAGCCACCCAGGCGTCCCTCTCTCTCTCTCAAATAGAGAAACTGTTTAGGTAGCCCTAAATAGAGGTCGATTTGGTGTCTATGAGTTCATAGGCATAGGCATAGTTCATAGGGTCTTCCATCTTGGACTGGAACTGGGACCCATAGATTTTGTTTTAAAGTTTATTTTGTCTTATGAAAGATTTACTACATAAGCTTTCTTTTTGTTTACACTTGCAAGGAATATATTTCCCTGTCCATTCACTTTCATTCTGCATGTGTCTTTGGGTCTGAAGTATGTCTCCTGTAGACAGTAGGGTCTTATTATTTTTCTTATCCATTCAGTCACCCTATCTCTTTTGATTGGTACATTTAGTCCATTTACATTTAAAGTAAATACAGATAGATATGTTCTCATTGACATTTTGGTAATTGTGTTTTGATTATATTTTTAGTTCTCTTTCTTTTCTTGCCCTCTTGTGGTTTGATGACTTTCCTTAGTGTTGTACTTAGTTACCTTTCTCTTTATTATGTTTATGTATGTGTGTTTATACATTTTTGGTTGATATTTCGTTATGATATAATAAGTTTCATATATAACATCCTATATGTGTAGCATTCGTTATTAAGCTGATGGTCATTTATGTTCCAATGCATTCTAAAAGCACTAAATTTTTACTCTTTCCTCCATTTTTCATGTATATGATGCCATATTTTACATTTTTGTGCATCCCTTCACTTATTTTTGTAAATAATATTTATTACTTTTGTGTTTTAACTTTCATAGTAGCTTTATAAGTAATTAATCTACTGCCTGTACTGCATTTTTGCTTTAACCAGTAAATTCTTTTTTTTTATAATTTTTTTCTAGTTCTGGCCCTTTCTTTTCTACTTATAGAAGTCTCTTCACAAGAAATGTTAATGCTGGTTTAGTGATGATAGAGTCCTTTAACATTTGTCTGCTGGGAACTCTCTCTTCTATATTGAATGATAACTTTTCTGGGTAGAATATTCTTAGTTACAGGTTTGTTGTTGTTTGTTTTGACTTGTTTCCTTTCCTTTCAGTTCTTTGAATATATCATGACACTTTTTTCCAGTCTACAGAATTTCTCCTGAAAAATCAGCTGATACACTTATGGGGTTTTAGTGTATGTAACTATTTTCTTGCTGCTTTTAAGTTCCTTATCTTTTATTTTTGTTACTTTAATTGTGTTATTTTGGTGTTGACCTGTTTGGGTTTTATCTTGTTTGGGGCTCCCTTTGATTCCTGAACCTGGATGTAGGGAAATTTTCAGCTGCTATTTCTTCAGATAACTTCTTTGTCCCCTTCTCTCTCCTCCTTCTGGGATTCCAATCATGTGAATGTTGTTATGCTTATCTCATAGATAACTTTCCCTATCCTTTTTAAAACTTTTTGGTTCTTCATCTGGTTTGCTTTCAATTACCCTGTCTTCCAGATTGTTTCTCTATTCTTTTGCATTCTCAAATCTACTATTGCTTCCCTTAGAGTATTTTTCATTTCAGTTATTATATTCTTCAGTCCTATCTGGTTCTTTTTTCTATTTTCTATGTCTCTTTTGAAATTCTCAGTTCATCCACTCTTCTATCAAGTTTGATTATCTTTATGACCATTACTTTAAACTTTAATCAGGTGGATTACTTGTCTCTGCTTCATTTAGCTCCTTTTCTGTGTTTTTTCTGGTTCTTTCATTTGGAACATATATATTCCTTTGTCTTCTCATTTTGTCTGAGTCATTGTTTGCTTCTATGTATTAGGTAGACGAACTACATCTCCTGGTCTTGAAAGTAGTGACATTCTATAGAAATAGTGACATTCTGTAGTACAGTCATCCCTGGTCACCAGGACCAGGTGATGCAATGATGTATCCTGTGTGGGTTGTATATGTTCTCTTTTTGTGGTTGAGCAGCAACTGGTGTTGTGGTGATGGGCAGGGCTTGTCCCCATAATGGCTGGCTGAGAAGCCCTGCTGCAAATGCTTTGTGTGGGCTGGTGGGGGCAGGGGAGGCTGTCCCTCAGCTAAGCTTTCTGCAATGGTAGGCTTCAACTGCTGTGTCCACCCTAGTTGTTAGGAACTGCCCCCTGCACAGCTGGCTGAATGTCCCAGTTGTAGCTTCTGTAGATGTGCTGGTGGGTAGGGTTTCGACACAGCATTGTTAGCTGAGAGGCCTGGGTAGAACCACTCCAGACTTGCTGTAAGGTGGGGCTAGCTCTCAGCCCCACTGTCTGAAATATTTGGCTGCTACTGCTGTGGGAGCACGAGTAGGAAGGGCCTGCCCCTTTCTTTGTTAGCTGAGTCCCAGATGCAGCTAGTGCCAGGGCACTGCTGGTGGGGATCAGCTGCCCTTCTCTCTGGAGCAGGCATAGCTTTGGTACATCAGTCCCAGCTAAGACTGCCTTCTGGATGTGGTGGGCCTCTTTGGGGAGATGCTGGTCTGAGCTGAGTCTGCCTGCTAGGTGTGGTGGGGCAAGAGCCACTTTGGAAGGGCAACTGCTAGGGTGGGTGGGTTAGGTGGGGCAGGTCTACATGGGAATGATGGTGTGGGCAAGCAGTGCTGGCAAGATAAATGGAAGGTGTCAGAACAGGCTCCCAAAAGCATCTGGCTGTCTAGGCTGATGGAGGACAAGAAAAATGATGCCCATCAGCACTTATATTTCTAGAGAAAGCTTCTATAGATCCTTGACCCTCTGGCACATGTCCTAAAATTAGTCAGTAAATCTTCATGTATAAAGGAAGTGCTTTTCAAACTGCTGTTTCTGTGCTGGTTCTTTAAGGGCAAAGGCTTGTTTTTCTACAGCTAGGGATGCCCAGTGTGGGGCTTGATCCCCGTGCTCTTCCATGCTTATGATATCCCTTTCACTTGTAGGTAGCCATCCTGGGGGTTCCTGACAACATCTCTGCCCTTTCTACCCTTTTCAATGTGTTTCTGTTCTTAAGACATTAGCTATGGAAAATCTGTTCTGCCTGTCTTTGGGGTGTGTGTATATGTATGTGTGTGTGTGTGTGTGTGTGTGTGTTTAAATTTATTTGACAGAGAGATCACAAGTAGGCAGAGAGAGAGGGGGAAGCAGGCTCCCTGCCCAGCAGAGAGCCTGATGCAGGGCTCAATTCCAGGACTCTGAGACCATGACTTGATCTGAAGGCAGAGGCTTAACCCACTGAGCCACCCAGATGCCCCCTTCTGGTGGTTTTTAGAGTGAGGTGCAATACATACACTTGTAAATTTGATGTATCCATGGGAGTCCGTGAGCTCAGGATCTTCCTACTCTGCCTCCTTCCTGAGATCTTTCTTATTTCTTGACGTAGGTATTAGCGTTATAATATATGGACTAACATTATCACTATTGGTTTTACAAAACATGTTGTTTAATCTTTACATATATGAGGATTTTCTAGTTTTCTTGTAGTTGATTTCTAGTTTAATGTCACTATTCAGAAAAGATGCTTGATATTTTAGTCTTCTCAAATGTATTATACGAACTTTGGGTGAGAACGTTGCATGTGTGCTTAATAAAAATGCTGCATGTCTAACATTTTACTTAAGGCTGTTTCCCTTGTTGATTTTGATCTGTGAAAGTGGGGACATAAAGTCTGCTATTATTGTATTACTGTTTGTCCCTTTAGGTCTGTTAATGTTTGCTTTCTGGATTTTAGGTGCTCCTATGTTGGGTGAGCCATTTATCAATATGTACTGATGTTGTCTCTGATTAGTCTGTTTTAAAGTCTATTTTCTGTGACATAAGCATAGCTATTCCAGCTTTTGGTTTCCACTTGCATGAAATATCTTTCTCCATCTCCCCATTTTCAGTCTGTGTCCTTAGATCTGAAGTGAGTCTTTGGTAGGTATCATATAGATGTGTCGGTGACTGTTACTGTGAACATTTTGTCATATAAATCACTTGTCTTCGTCTTTTTCTGAAGCTTTATCTTGTTCTTTCATCTGGAACATAGTTCCCTGTTTCTTCATTTTCCTTGACTGTGTGTTGGGTTTCTATCCATTGGATAAAACAGCCATCTCTACTTGTTTTGAATTTGTAGGCTTTGTACAGATAAGCCCTTTTGATGAGCCCTGCTGGTATGTCAAACCTTTGTGACTGTCCAAGCAGCCTACTTAGTTCTTTGTGGCTCTCAGTAAGTGAGGGTCTGCCAGCACCTGTTACTGTCCCAAAGGGGAGGATCTCAGCCAACACTTCGATTTAGGCTGACTGCAAGCTGGACCCAGCAGCTTTTAAACTATGCAAATAGACCTCTTATTGGAGATAACTAGGAGATGGGCTTTTCTGTCTGCTCCTGCTTCACTGAGCCCTGGGGAAATAGAGAAAAACTGTCCGCTGTTTGATATCTTCTCATTGAACCTATGAACGTAATGCCCAGTGGCCACCAGTCAGATGATCAGGAGTCTTCCCCTGGGTTGGAGCCACAAAAACCAGGGCCCTAGATGCATGTACAATCTATTTTCTAGGAGATGGTGGCCACCTGAACAAGGTAGTGGGAGAGCATAAAGATGGTGCTCCTATGTTGGGTCTTTTGCCTCTTGCCTCCATGATCTTTGTATCTGAGTAGACCCCTAGATGTTTGCTAAAGTAGATAGCTGACCCTCAGGTCAAAGCCTTTATGATATGCAGATAGCCTCTTTCATAGAAAGACTGCTGCCTGTATGCTGTGCCCTGGTGTCTAGCTGTGTTGAGTCTGTGTTCATCCTTCAAGAACTACTTCTCAGTTTTATAGTCTTGAGGCTTTGTGATGCAAGCCCCATTGGCTTTCAAAGGTAGATGGTTTGGGGGAATTCATCTCACAGGTAGGGGTCTTAAAATTTGGGGTGCCAAAAGTGGGGTTCAAACCTTTGCTCCTGTGGGAGAAGCTTGGGATGGTGAGTCACTGTACCACAGGTGGGGCTTATGGTGAGATTGTGTCACAGCTTCTTCTGTCCTAGTGTTTATATTTTTCTCATTTGCCTGATGTGTAGGAGTTGCTCAGTTATTTTGAGGGTTTATTTCATTGGGAATTGTTCCATAGGAAGCTGTAGATATTGGTGTGTCTGTGGGGTGGGGGTAAGTTGGGGATCCTCTTACATTGTCATTTTGAGCCACAACCCCATCTGACATTTATTTTAATGTCTAAAAGGAAAATGATTTCATTATCTTCATTGTGTGGGTCAAAAAACTGAGGCAGACATAATTTGCGATCCATATGCCGGGTCACACATGGGAAAGTGGCACAGCTAGGATTTGATTTCTGAAGCAGGATCTCTTGAATTTCTATGAAGATCATTGATGCTGTTATTTAAGTAAACTAATAAGAGGCCAACTCTAGGGCGTGTTTGCTCAGTGACACTATAGATATAAGCCATCCTATTTTCATGTATTTTTTTCTTTTTAAACCATAGTGTCATTGGACGAAACCGGTTAATAAGTGTTAAATGCTTAACAGAAGTCCTGTATAAATGAAAACTGCTTTCTTCCTCATTGTATCACATTTCTAACATTCCCATTTTCTGAGGACACTGACATATCAGTGTTTGGTTCTAGTATTAACTGAGCTTTAAATATTCCTTCGAAGCTGCGCTGTGGAATTGTAGTTGGCTCTACTTCATAGTGTACTTGATAGTGTTGAGAATGCAGAATAAGAATCCCTTTCTCTAGCAGTGATTTCAGCTGTCAACCTCTACAGCAGGGACGCAGGGAAACTGACAGCAAAACTGTTTTTGTCAAAGCCAGGGCATTTCATAAGTAAATAAATCTAGAATAGGCAACATCTCAGTCTCTTGAGCACTTTATTTGTTATAAATACAAGTCAATACCACAAGATGGCACCTTCTTACTCTCAACATCTACAATTACAAACAATTATCTTCATAAAATGGTTTCAGCTCTTTAATGTGTTTAGGTATTATTGAAACCTTATAAAAGCAAGACTTGCTACAAACAGGATTGGTGTTTGATGTATATTAAATGAGGTCAGATAATTAAATTCAAAAAAAGAATTTATAAATATTCAGATAAAATTGAAATTACAAAAGCAGAGTTTATCATCATTAAACTGAATTACCAGTGTGTATGGTATAGTATTATATCTACATGGCTAAGTTTGTTAAAATAGTTTTAGTAATCAAATAATCTACCTCATTCTCCAACATAACCACCTAACACTCAATACATATTTCATTCAGAAACCACCTAGCTTTCATCTAGACCAGCAGTTATGCCCACGCCATTTTTTTTTTTTCAATAAATGCAACCCACAAAGTGCCATCATCCCCTGGCTACAAAACAAAATACAATATTTAAAGGTAAAAACTCAGAGAATTTCTGAAATGGTAAACCATTCTCTCTGTGTTCATGAAAATAGGCAATCCAATTTGAAAGTCTTTGAACCAATGTAAACTCTAGAAAACTCAGTGTTGAAGTATGGGAAGAATAAAGACTTGCACTAATATAGTGCATAACAAAGCAGTGTCAGGCTCATCATTTACAGTAAATGCCTTGATTGGATTTTCCTCCAGATTGTCATCATGCTGCTGAAGATAAAGTTTACTGAAGTCTGTGGGAATTCCATCATGTTTTCTTCCTCCCATTTCCAAACAGGAAGAGAAGGGTTTTCAGGACCCTTGGGAAAATCAAAAAATTAAACACACACCCACAAACAACTTGAAAGCAAAATGGCAGACCTAAGAATCCTTGACTCCATCTTCAAATGAAGTTGAGGAAATATTACTTTTGCAAAATTTGTATTCTGCCCAATGTATCACATCATGAGATTCCTCAAAAAACTGAGAAGTCTGAGAGCTACAAAAGAGAAAGCGGTTAAGGCAGTTGATGTCTACATTTGGATTTCTTTTTCAGGTTACATGTCTAAGTCTCCATCGTAGGCTAAGGTCAGAGGCTTCTGTTGGGGAGGTGTGCTTTGAAGTGGTTTTGGCTTCTTGCTGCAAAGGGAAAAGAATTCCTCAGATATAGGTTCACAGAGCTCTGTTTATCTGCCAAAGACAATTACAAGATATAGAAGTTCACATGGTTAAATGACAAAAGATTGAGTGCTCTGAACATGTGTTTTTTTTTTTAATTACTTGTATATTTTATCCCTATTTTAAGGACAAGCTATCATTTTTTTTTCAAAATCTTAAAAATGGTTTCACGGAAGCAATGAACTCGGTAGAGAGCTACTTTTCTCATTCTTGTTTATACTCAGTAATGCAACCAGATGCTGTTCACTAATTCCTAAGCTACCATGACCCTCCTATCAGAGATACTTCATAGGAGCAGCTGGAGCAGCTAGACTCCTCTGTCTTACCCTAGTGGTGTTCTTAATTCGCTTCTGCTCTGACCTAAAACCTGACATCTGGATGCCATGTCACCAGAGTCTGTTAGGAAACTTTCTCTGATCTTGCACTGTGCAGAGCCACTCTCGCCTGGTCTGTTTGACCTGAGGCTGACAACTTTGCCAGGTCAGGGAGGGCTGCTCTTCCTTCTCACAGAGAAGCTAAAATTGACCAACCTTGGCAGATCATACAGTGATGGCCCAGAAGTGGGGCAAAACAACCTGCATTATACTTCGTTTCTTAGTACAGGTAAAACTCAATCTATGAATGGTGATAGTTTGAATTTTACCTCATCATGCCCCACCCCTATCATACTGTTTCTCTTCCTTCCTCAGTGCCTTTGCTTTGGCATGCCTTCAGAGCCCAGCTCTTTGGCGTTGCCAACTCCTTCCTTGTCTCCAAATTATCTTACAGCAGCATCTATCATTAATTGGAAGTATGCTCAGTGCCAAACCTTGTGCTCAACATTTTACATAAAATAATAAACCCAGAACAACCCTGGGGGTGGGGAGCATTAAGGTCAATACTATTTTACAGAGAAGGACTAGAGAGGTCATTTACCTTCCCCCAAGTGGCTGAGGCTGAAATTTAAGCACGTCTAACACAGAGGCCCAGGCCCTTAACCTCTTCAGTGCACTGTCTCTGTATGCATGCCATTAATTCAGCATGTGGTAGAAACAACATCTTTTTCTGAACATAAGAATTTTTATACTTTGAACTTAGAAAAACACAGTTTCATGTGTAAAATTTAGTGGCATTTAGTATATTCAGTGTTCTGTAACCATCATCTTATCTAGTTCCAGAACATTTTCATCACCCCAAAGAAAAACTCGTACCCCAAAATTTATCTTCCTATTTCCCCTACCCTCAGCCCCTGGCATCCACTTTACTGTCCATCTCTTAAGGATCTGCCTGTTCTGGATATTTCATACAGATAGAGTCCTACTATATGTGGCCTTTCTGTCTGCCTTCTTTCCCCTAATGGTTAACATAGAGACTTTTGTATTATGTGAATTTTACCACATACACAAAAAGAGATGCCTGATAGAATTAAAATTGGCCTGGAGCGTATCATTTAGTTTAAATGCTCAAGTTCTAAAGCTTTTTTTTTGTTTGATAATGAACATTACAAAGAGAAAAAATTAAAAATGATTTTAAAAATCACTAAAGGATAAACCACAGATCCTATCAGTGCTCCTGCCTAGCATCTGAGGTGCAGTGGCTGCTGAATGCTGGGCATGGGCTGCAGCAGACACCTTCCAAACAGGGAAGCTGAGAACAGGCAGAAACCTGCTCTAGCTTCCTCTGCCATAGAAGCCCTAGTCTCTGACTGTGTGGTTCTCTGAAGGGTATTTATTGCATGATTATTAGAATAATATTCAATTTTATATATAAGCATATTCCAGTGGCTCTAGTTCTACTGCCTGGCCCAGACTCTAGCATCAAGAATGGACCCAGCTTAAAATGAGGTCCAGAGTATGCTAATCTGCAGCATTGAAAAGTACTTAGAGATCACACCACAGGTTAGGACTACCGAGAAGGGGACAGCTGTGCATCTATAGTGGTGGTGGTACTGATGAGAGTGGAGGCTGTCTTAATGCAAGATGGTTCATCTGAAATGACAGTTGGGATCTTCTCCATCCTGTATCTCCTGTCTTTTCAGAGGAGAAAGGAAGAGAATGGGAAGAGATGTAGGTGCTTCCAAATAGTTCTTGACAGTCTATTCTTAATTAGCATTTGCCAAAGGCTACTAGGCAAAGAGAAATGAAAGAACTGATTCCTGAGGAGTGGGGAAGAGGATGGAGATGGCTGGATCTTTATATTGATGTTGCCTGGGAGACATCTAAACTTGGCCAACCTGTTTGTTGGGCCTATAAAATTCTCAAAATATTAGAGATATTTTTATGAATGAGTTCCCTTATGGGATTATGGAAAAGAAAAGGGGTCTCCTAATACATAGGCCTTAAATCATTGTGGGCAATGGAGTGCACTGGGGATCATTTGGATGAAGACCTCATTTTTTTAAAAGATTTTATTTATTTGACAGACAGAGACACAAGTAGGCGGGGGGGGGGGAGCAGGCTCCCTGCTGAGCAGAGAGCCCAATGCAGGGCTTGATCCCAGGATCCTGGGATCATGACCTGAGCTGAAGGCAGAGGCTTTAACCTACTGAGCCACCCAGGCACTCCGCAGACCTCATTTTTTATGAACCACTTCGAACTGGGTAACCTCTCAACTGCTACTAATATCACAACTATGAATATGTGAGATCTGAGAAACTTTAGAGAGTTTAAAAGTTCTTAAATGCTGGTAAACTGAGTAAGGACATATATGTCGGGTAGCTGTGATTTTACAAAGCTTCCTGACTAGTTAAAAAATGCCTGAGGAGAGGGGCTGTCCATAGCAAAGTCAGCAACTAGGAGGCCTGTCTTGAGAGGCCCTGCTCTCTCTTTCCTTTCTCCCTTACTGGTACTCATTTTCCCCTTAAGAAATACTTTTTCTCTTCAACTCTGGTATCAGGAGAGGTGTGACCAACCTCACACTAAATCAGGACCCGCAGACGCCTGCCACATGGGCCACCACCACTCATCTTGTACCCTCGGTGGATCTCTAATCCATCACACTATTCTTCCCTGTCGGACTGAGGTGTCACCTCATAACTCTTCCTAATGGAGCCCTCTTGACAGCCACCACCACTTCCAGGGTTGGCACAGGGATAAAGCTATTACGCAGATAAAGCTATTACGTGTTAAGAGACCACTTCGTGACACACAGTTAAAGTGACCTCCTCCGGGATCATTTGCATTTTAGCAAAGGACAAAAACCCAAGAAGTCAGAAAAGCAAACTGATGATGAACTGATGGGCATACTGTAGGAAATTAACAACACCACTGAATTCAAGCCCCAAGGACCCATCCCCAGGGCAGGAGAGATTAAATAGCTTGATGAACACCTGAAATGGTCTTTAGTTTAACCAGCTACTCATGAGGGCGGAGCCTCGGGGAGGAGGGGCACTACTCTGAAGCGTGGGCACAACGATGGCCCATTTACGGAGTTGCACTGGGCAGTGCAGAATGGATATGCTGGAGTTATCTGGAGCAATTTTCTGGCACTATGTCTAGATTGACTACAGGCTCACACAGCACTCATCTTCACTAAATTGCCTCAGGGATCTTTACTGCCAGAGGAGCAGGGGCATCAGTAATATTTCAAAAACTTTGAGCACTAATGGTAGATGTACAAAGGGTTGTATCTGAGCAAAACGGTCCTTAAGAAGACGATTTTTCTATATTTTCTCAAAAGCATTTCTAAGTTTTATTATAAACTGCTTTCATCTAAAGTATACACCTAAGGCCTGGCATATTACAGCAGTTCTCTTGTCCTAAGCCTTTTATTTGGGGGAGAAAATATAAAATCTCCAAAACTGTCATCGTCTAACTCCTCTGCAAGCTATTTAATAGAAGAAAATGTCATGAAAGTATCTATTTGGACTCTCTAGGCAACTCCCATGTAACAGGAAATGGTAGGTGTTTTGATATCAATGGGTCTGTTTCCAGGTCTATAGCTTACTTGGGAAACAAGGAGCCTCTAAAAAATACGAAAGCTGTAGCCACTACATTGAACCTAAAGGGTTTTCAGGGTCACTCAAGAGAAAGAAATCGCAGACCATAAGACCAGTGGAAAGCACATAAGCTCTGGGCCTAGATAAACCTAGAAGTGATTTTACCAGGCTCGTGACTTCGGATAAGTGATCCCCAGAAAAGTGAAATAACTTAGCTCTCTTTAAAATGGGTATGATAAGAGTAACAGCTTGGTAGATTTTTGTGAGGTCTAAAAAGGCAACCTATGTAAAATATTTATTCATCTGCTATTCTATTTTGGGTGGTAGAGGAGGGAGATATTTAAGAAACAACTATAATCACAGCCTAGACAAGTGCCAGAGAGGAGGAGGAAGGGACAAATTATTCCAGACTGTTTAAGGGGGAAAATGCTGGCATTTGCATTTTACTGGGAAGAAGCAACAGAGTGTCAATAGCTAAACATGAAAATTCATTCTAAATGAATGGAATAGAAGGAGGAAACCCTGGAACCAGAGCCCTCCTTGCAAAATTAGAAGGTACCACTGTAAGTACCCTAATATAAGGTTACTACTCTCAAGAAATTATCCTTCAGGATGAGGCTGTAGCCTGACATTCAGTGCTTAGAAGTTTTTAATATAATGAAACATTTGTAATACAAAAAATACATAATAGACATCAAAAATATACATGCACAGTACAGATATAATGGTAAACTTCCCTAATACAAGGGGTACAGGGGGTCATGAATAAAACTTATGAAACAGCAACACAAACTAAAAGTGCTGTATCTCAATAACGTAGAAATGAAGATGGTAAACTTGAAAAACCGAACCTGACTGTGGAAAGGGAGGTGAAAGCAATAACGAAATGATCTGAAAGATGGACAGACACAAACTTTGTTCTCTACGAAAGTAGAGAAAAGGAGTATGCTATAATGAACTAATATAGGATTGATGGGAATTAGAACTAAACACATGGATTAAATATTCCAGCAGAAAAGGCACCATTTTATCAAAATTAAGAGTTTATAAAGGAGGTAATTTTTTTTTAAAGATTTTTATTTATTTATTTGACAGACAGAGATCACAAGTAGGCAGAGAGGCAGGCAGAGAGAGAGAGGAGGAAGCAGGCTTCCCGCCGAGCAGAGAGCCGGATGCGGGGCTCGATCCCAGGACCCTGGGATCATGACCTGAGCTGAAGGCAGAGGCTTTAACCCACTGAGCCACCCAGGCGCCCCTAAAGGAGGTAATTTAAAAGGAAGTCTTCAATGAGAAAAAGTGATTTGGGCCAATCCAACACAGCGGACTCTCTAAGGCATAGGGAAACTAATGAAAGGGTAAGGATTGTTCAGGCTTTAATTGTGGAAGACTTTAGTTGGCTGGTTAGGCACCCAAAACCTGACTTTCATTTTGTAGTCAAAGAAAGCCAGGAGGAGAAAGAAAGGAGAGGGGCTGATCATCTGGCTTTCAGGAAGACTAATTTGGCTGTAGACAGAAGAAAGGAACACTTGAGTCCAGATATATCGCTATTGTGCTACTCCTAAAGGGAGAGGACTAAAGCCAAGCACTGAGGCTGAGAAAAAATAGATGTGAGAAATACTGTACCATATATATTTATGTAATTTGGTCACTAAAAGGTAAGGGAAAATTACACTG